>CM021107.1:63184689-63266830 GCA_007115665.2 Sequoiadendron giganteum
CTCTCCCTCTCCCTCTCCCCCTCTCCCTCTCCCTCTCCCTTTGGTCTATGTGTGTACAAATCGGATATCCGATTTGTGGAACTCCATTATGCAGAGGTTAAATCTTACCGGTGGAGAACATGTTTTATAAATCGGATATCCGATTTGTGGGCCATAGAAAAACCCCATGTGGGCCATTTTTGTCCATTCCAACGAACCCTGCATTCTTTTTGCAGCACTTTGCAAGTGACAAACGTGTTGTTTCAGACAGGAAGAGACAAAAATAAACTTTTAGGAGATTCTTGTACTCAAATTTGTCATACATATTGATTTTTTAGCATCTTTTATTTGGTATAATGGGGAGCAGCAGTCATCGGAAGCAAAAACATCAGAGAAAGCTAACAAAAGAACAAATTGAAGGATATAGACAAAGAGATAGAAAAGGTCATAGAAAGAAAAGACAAAGTATGTTAAATATTGGTGAACCTGAGCCCTATGGTCTTTCAAATGATGAGGAAATTGAATATGTTCAAGGTGAAAATGTAGAACATGATATTGAAATCGGGAATGAAAATGTTCAAATTGATATTGAAAATTTTCAAGGTGAAAATGTTGGAATTGAAGATGTTGAACATGATATTGAAATTGGGAATGAAAATTTTGAAATTGATAATGGAAATGTTGGAATTGAAGATGTTGAACATGATATTGAAATTGGGAATGAAAATATTGAAATTGATAATGAAAATGTTGGAATTGGAGATGTTGAACATGATATTGAAATTGGGAATGAAATTGTTCAAATTGATATTGAAAATGTTCAAGGTGAAAATGTTGGAAATGAAGATGTTGAGCATAATATTGAAGCAAGTGTAAATTATGTTTCACCAGATTACACGAGAAATGAAGAACCTTGTGTGGAAGAAATAGGTATTCCAAATTCAAGACCTTCAAGGACCCCTAAATGTTTAGTTGAAATTGATGATAACATTATAAACAATTTTGAAGGCAAGAGGTCAACACGAACTATTCGGTTGTGGGCTAGAATACTTTTCAACCAATATTTTAGGGATAAGACATTGACCAAGCAATGCCAACTTTTTGTACAATTGCTAAAGATGCAAAAGATGAGACCACTACTAGCCAAATTGAAGATTCGTCTGAACAAGAGGACCGAAAAAAATTCTATTATTGTCAAAAATATTTTTAATGCTCTCAAGTCTATTGGAAAAAATAACAAGGAAAAAGATAAGAGAGCTGCTTGGAGAGTCATTACCACCACCATAGTAAGCCATCAATTGAAAAATTCTTGCTTTATGAGACAAACTTATATTGATTTTGACTTAAATCATAAAAATTTGGATAGAGCACTTGCAAGAAGAGAAAGAATAGATGATCCTCTTCAAAATGATACATGGGCTTTTTCCGGAAGGCTTACACGTGTTGATAAGAAGCTAACCGATAATGTAAAGCAGACAATTCAACAATTTTGGCATGATAAATCTAGAATATCACCCAATGCAAAGGATGTTTTAAAGTTAAGAATTGGCAATCAAAACCATACACCGCATCCTAAACATTTCTTGGAATCAAGCCAAACAATGTTGTTCAACAAATTTAATCACACACATCCAAGTATGGAAATCTCGCAAAGAACTTTTGAAGGTTTGAAGCCATTCTATTGTGTGCCTCTTAAGATTCCTAATACTTGTTGTTGCAAATACCATGTGGAGTTTTCAATGTACCATGAACTATTATGCTATATCCGTTCTACTTTGCATACTAATGAAATGTTGCAGGTGTGTGGTGCAATGCATCTTCCGAAATCATCAAGGGACTTGCTAGATCTATTTTTATGTTCTAGGGATAATGGTTCCTTTTTCTATAGAAATGATTGTTTAAATGCGAAGTGCTCACAATGTGGTGGCTTGTCAAAGTTTGTTCAATGTTTTCATGAGGGTTCAGAACATGAATTTGGAAAGAATCTTGTTGAGAAAAAGATATATGAGATAGTCAAATATACTTTGCAGAGTGGGGCGAAGGTTCTAGGTGCGAGTTAGTTACAAAAGAATGCAGTGTTACTGATTTTATTTCAGATTTTAAGGACAATCTTTTCTACAAATATGCAAGGCATAGTCATAGGTCTCAGTGGTTGGATCAACAATTCAGGATATGTAAGGACTCTTTTTCGATTGGCACTATTATATCAATGGTTGATTTTGTTGAAAACTACACATTGCAACCACAAAACAAGATACAATCTTAGTATTACAATTCTATTCAGATTGCTATTTTTGTCCACATAATGTTTAGACATGCACCTGATAGTACAAAGGAGGATCGAAATATAATTAGAGAGTATCATTTCTATATGAGTGATGATAGATCTCACTCGTCCGAGTATGTCCAACATTGTTTCGAGAATTTTTTTGAGTTCTTGCAAGAGCATGATATAGCACTGGGCCGACATCTCATTTGGTCAGATAACTATATAGGTCAATTCAAGAATGCTTGTATGTTTTGTTGGTTGAGTAGAATGCATGTAGAGAGGGGTGTACCTAATATTTGGAGTTTTTTTGAAGCTGGGCATGGGAAAGGGGAGCATGATGGAGTAGGTGCATGTGAAAAAAGAGCTCTAGTTAAGGAGCAATTGAAGATTTCAGGAGAAAAATTCAATGATGCACGTTCTATTGTTGATTGGTGTAGTTCAGCATTGTCACAGGGAGGGACACTTGATTCAACAGTGCAAAGATTCTTTTGGTTGGTTGAGGAGGGTACAATGGGAGGCAAATTGGATTGTTATACAATCAAAGATTCTTCAAAGATGCATTCATTTCAAAGCTCAGATGCAAGCACATGGACCATTTGGACACGACAGTTGGCTTGTTTTTGTCAGAGTTGTATTCAGTGCGAGTGGGATCAATGCGAGTCAAGTGAGTGGGTGGATACATGGGTTCCACAGTATCTAACTCCTTTATCTCAAACTATATCCATGACAAATTACACAATGGAAAGTTCACTTGATTACGACCGGCTTTTAGATCTACTACATCCAGAACATGTTTTTGCAGTTGTTGCACCGCAGGGGAATGAAGAGAGATCAGAATATTGGTTGGCTCGATGTGTGTGGGTAAAGCACAAGCTAACACAATCAATGGAAGATGATGATGGGTTCGTGTATCCTACAGGTTCAGTTGTGGTTGCAGGAACTTGGTTGTGAACATACATGATTAGAAAGAATGGCATACCTGCATTTGAAGACTTCGAGAAACACAAAACCATTCTCATGTATTCACACCTTA
Organism: Sequoiadendron giganteum; assembly: GCA_007115665.2. Taxonomy (NCBI): domain Eukaryota; kingdom Viridiplantae; phylum Streptophyta; class Pinopsida; order Cupressales; family Cupressaceae; genus Sequoiadendron; species Sequoiadendron giganteum. The sequence continues at coordinate 63,187,971 of CM021107.1, forward strand.
TTATAGCAACAAATTTTAAGTTGTTGAAGCATCATGCCAAACCAAAGACAAAAAAACTATGGACACTTAGTAATGTTGATCATGAAGTAATATTGGATACTCTTAAGCAAAGAGATGACCCTTCAGGAACACTTGAATAGCATATTCAAGAATAGAAAGTACAATGCTTAAGCCTCTTTTTTGTTGTGACAATATAGATATATCATTTGAAAAATTTTGCGATATTCTTGGCACGATTGATCATGGACCTGTTGCAACAATAGCCAACTCTAATCCTTTCAAAGAGGTATGCGACATATTACTTTAATATAGATTGGTTATTCAAAGCATCTTTTATAGTTTGCATTACCAATTCATCATCATTCAGTATGTTTAGATTAATATGGATTTGTTAGTCTAAGCATATTTTTTTTTGTTACAATATAGATTTATCATTTGACAAATTTTGCGATATTCCTGCCACGATTGCTCATTGACCTGCTACAACAATAGGCAACTCTAATCCTTTCAGATAGGTATGTGACAAATTACAATAATATCGATTGGTTATTCTAAGCATATTTTCTATTGTATGTAGTTTAACTGCTACCTTGATGGTTTGTACAGGTGCTTGTCAAATAGGCACTACTCAAAAATGACAACGACAACATACTAATCTTGTGGAAGACTATGCCTTGAATGCCTCAAATAGGAAAATTTTGTAAAAATTGAATTTTGAAATGTGAAACAATGTAAAAAGGTCATAACTGTGTATAGGCATAATCTATATATTGTGATGTTTTTTGAAATACGGTTCAAATGTCTACCATTGTACTTAATCGAGCTACAACCAAAGGTTTTCTTCCTGGTTCTTTCCTGTCGGTATGCTCGTTTGAACCAGGTTTTGTAATATCTCCCATTTATATATAACAAATTACAGTGGCTTGCCACTTTTTCGAAAAACAAAAAAGTAAAAAGTTCATTGTGAATTTCATTTTCCATGTAATTGATTCAAGTTGATTGGGAAAAAGCTAGGACTTGTAGAATCTCGATCCAACCTTAAATATTTCTGCCCCCACATTTCATTGACATTAGCACTTTGGACTCTTAAGGGAAAACGCTACTCTGATGCAGCTCAGAGCGATTCGACGTATTTGGGTGCAAGAGAGAACCATACCTAGCGTAAACGTACCCATCCGGACGTGTTGGAATAGTCTGTTGGGTCGTACGAGTTCAAGAATGAAATTTGCACCACTTTGCAGCTTTACACTGCTTGCATTTGGCAACTTTTCCCTCAACTAAAAACTCATCACCACGGGAAAACACCTTCGAGATAGAAAAAACAAAGAGAGGTTATTGTAGATGGTCTCAACACGATCCCATATCCTCAGATGAAGATTCTGTAAGCATCACGGTTTCCAAGAAATAGTCTGTCAAAGTTTGTTGTCTTTTAGCACTTTGGACTCTTAAGGGAAAACGTCGCTCCGATGCAGCTCAGAGCGATTCGATGTATTTGGGTGCAAGAGAGAACCATACCTAGCGTAAACGTACCAATCCGGACGTGTTGGAACAATCCGTTGGGTCGTATGAGTTCAAGAATGAAATTTGCACCACTTTGCAACTTTACACTGCTTGCATTTGGCAACTTTTCCCTCAACTGAAAACTCATCACCACGGGAAAACGCCTTCGAGATAGAAAAAACTAAGAGAGGTTATTGTATATGGTCTCAACATGATCCCATATCCTTAGATAAAGATTCTATAAGCATCACGGTTTCTGAGAAATAGTCCGTCAAAGTTTGCTACCTTTTAGCACTTTGGACTCTTAAGGGAAAACGTGGCTCCGATGCAGCTCGGAGCGATTCGACGTATTTGGGTGCAAGAGAGAACCATACCTAGTGTAAACGTACCCATCCGGATGTGTTGGAATAGTTCATTGAGTCGTACAAGTTCGAGAATGAAAGTTGCACCACTTTGCAACTTTACACTGCTTGCATTTGGCAACTTTTTCCTCAACTGAAAACTCATCACCATAGGAAAACATCTTCGAGATAGCAAAAACTGAGAGAGGTTATTGTAGATGGTTTCAACATGATCCCATATCCTCAAACTAAGATTCTATAAGCATCACGGTTTTTGATAAATAGTTCGTCAAATTTTGTTGTCTTTTAGCACTTTGGACTCTTAAGGGAAAACGTTGCTCCGATGCAACTCAGAACGATTCAACGTATTTGGGTGCAAGAGAGAACCATACCTAGCATAAAATTACCCATCCAGATGTGTTGGAATAGTCTGTTGGGTCGTACGAGTTTGAGAATGAAAGTTGCACCACTTTGCAACTTTACATTGCTTGCATTTGGCAACTTTTCCCTCAACTGAAAACTCATCACCATGGGAAACACCTTCAAGTTAGCAAAAACCGAGAGAGGTTATTGTAGATGGTATCAACATGATCCCATATCCTCATACAAAGAGTCTATAAGCATCACTATTTTTGAGAAATAGTCTATCAAAGTTTGTTGTCTTTTAGCACTTTGGACTCTTATGGGAAAATGATGCTCTGATGCAGCTCAGAGTGATTCGACGTATTTGGGTGCAAGAGAGAACCATACCTAGCATGACTCTTCAAGGAGATTGGCCTCTCTTGAAATTAATAAATTACAAAATAATATCAAGGAAGGTTGGTGGTGCAGGAGCACCTAGAAAACACTAGGCAATTAGGAAGTCTAGGATGAATTTTTGTTTTTGATGTGTTACCTTGAAGGTCATGTTGACCATTGAGATAGAGTTAGAGGCTGAGGAACATGTCTTGATCATGAGTGATCAGGAGGATAAGGAGTGGAAAGGCTTAATGAGTTTTGGAACTCATTTTACTGATGAGATTAGAAACTCATTTTACTAGACATTGGCAAAAAGTGCAAAATGATACATTTTTGCAAATTTTCCACAAGGTAACTACAATGTCCGACCAAGGGGAGGCATAACTACTTTTTTGGACCTATATAGGGTGTGCCTCGACCTGAGAGGAAGGTTGGAAGCTTTTCATTATTGGAAATTTATGATTACAAGAGAAGACATTGATAAATTTGTGTAATTTTTCTGGTTTTTGCTTTGAATTGTGTGTTAATGGAGTGATCCTGACATTGTAAATTGTGTAGAATGTAGTGAAATTTTCCTCCAAGCATTGTGTGGAATAGTAGGTAGCTAGTTTCTTTGGTTCAAGCATTCTTTTGTAGTTAGTTCATTTCTTTTGACCATTGAGATAGAGTTAGAGGCTTAGGAACATGTCTTGATCAGGAGTGATCAGGAGGATAAGGAGTGGAAAGGCTTAATGAGTTTTGGAACTCATTTTACTGATTAAGGGTAGATTAAGGGCTTTAGTTCTTGGAGAATTTTAGTCTTTAGGGTAGATTAAGTGCTAAGGAAGAGTTAGAGACATTGCACCAAGATTGACTTGGTAGGTTGATTTGTGATGGTAGTGGGGTTGGCCAGGAGAACCAGGGGTACCTAAACATGAAGAAGGTCCTAAAGGTTAAGGTGATGAAGTAAGAAACCAAGGAGATCTTGTAAGCAAGACCTAGAGCATGGAACAGTGATTGTTCCATCCAACCCTACCCTATCAGTCGGCCTCATCCATTTAAATAAAATGAGTATAAATTAAATAGCCATAGGCTATCATTTAATTTATTACAACTTAATGTGATCGCTATCATGTATGAAAAATGTGGTAGCATAGACAAGGCAGTGGACTATTTGAAAAAAAACTTTAAAGAAATGTGGTCTCATAGAATTCAATGACAAACAAATGCAATTGACAACTATTCATAGTTTTTAGTTATGCAATGTGAAGTAATTGCATAACTGCTTAGATTGACTTTGTAAGAACTATATTGTAATTCAAAAAATTTCATCTATGAACATCTAGTTGTTAGTTATGCAATGTGAATTAATGATTTGAGTTTGAAAGATGTGTAATGCAATGTAATCAGCGATATAAATATAAACTACGTAATATAACCATTCAGTTTTAAGCTGTTGTACATTGATATTTAACCATTGCTCAAGATAAAATTTTCAAAGAGTTTAATCATGCACATGAGGAACAAATTAAATTTCGATTGTCAACTTCTATATATCAAATTATCCAATAATCAAGTGTATGTCCATATACAAAAATGGCATCGACGCCAACTCAAACAAAGTTTTACAAAATGTGGCATATGCCATCTCAATATGTATTCAAAATTTACATGCCAAAATGTCTATCTCATCCTAAACTACTGGTGGATCATCAAAATGGAGCCTCTTTGAAGCACTCGTTGGCTCTGAAGGTAGCTGCACAAGAAAAATTCAAACCACAATTGAGATTAGTTATACTATATAATTTAAAATCGAATAATTAACATCAAAATCAATATACATTGAATTTTAATTGAACTCTAAAATTGAAATCTTGATTACCTGAAATATACGTCTCTTCAAAGGGTCAGGAGTCCTAGAATATACCAAATCAACTTTTGAAATGCTAATCTATATATGTGAACAAAAACATAAAATTGATCCAAGTTAGCATATGATTATTGGTAATAAGAACTTATTTACCAAACACAAAATAAAATAAGCACATGTACCTCTTTAGGTTGATTTTTTTCTTTATCTCCTTCAGGTGTTTCGACACCTCCTCTTTGATGGGTTTCAACATCTACTCTTTGAGGTGTTCCAATAACTACTCCTCTAGGCGGTGTGTCCCTTGTCAACATATCTATAAAGCTCATAATTGCCTATAAATAAAATTGACAAGTACATATGAAACGACCAATCTATGTCAGCGTATGTATAATCAATATAAGATCTAAAAAATCTTAATTCAATCCAATTTGAGTTCAATTACCTTCCCCTTATCTAGATTTGCGCCTCCATAGTCTGGACGAGGCTGCACCTCACTCACATTGGGTATTTCCTACAGGAGGAAAACAAGATAAACATATAAGCTATTATATAATTTCATTAATGACAATTCAAATGACAAGCAAGTATATAATATAAAATGTAAACGAGTGAGTGAGAAAATATATACTGCGTGTGTGTCCAATCCAAATGAAATGGCCCTAAGGGTGCTATCAGTCACCTGTGCGAGCTCCTCATCAGTCATCAACTGTTAAATAGACCATGTAAATAAATATTAGTACTTGATACTATCTCTTATTAATATTCATTTAAAAATATGTGCAATTTATGAAATTACAACTTAAATCTTACCTGTGTCACTATTCCAACATCTCCCTCTCTAGTAGGAGGACTCTGTAGGGTGCGCTCCACTCCCCTGCGACTGATCTATAATGTCTACATCATGGAGGTCATAATCATAAATGTCCAAGGGATGCTTAGCGGGCTATACAAGAGGACCCAAGCATATCTGGCGACACATAGTGCAAGCATGTGGCACACAAATATGTGGACCTGAGGAGGATGATGCAGTAGCACTGGAGCTTTCACCAACGTAACCAAAATGTGGCTGAGCTACTGTAGAAGCATGAGAAACCAAATGACCACTCAAAGAGTGAATAGCCTGAATAGTTTGTGTGGATGCATCCTCGATAATCTTTGGATGATATATTGGAGGTGGCGGAGGAAGGGGAGGAAGGGGAACATTTGGGGGCGGGACTACTCTAATTGCCCCTGGTCTATCCTAGGGCATACCTCCACCGATGCCCTGGAAGGGTTTAATGTCAAAGCAATTGACATGATGCCCTAACACAAACTCAGCATATAATTTTTTAATAAATTAAAATGGTATGTCGAAATTATTGTTTGGTGGTTTATCAAAAACCATACACCAATGATCCCAAAAGTTAGCTACAATGTCCCTATGCATGCACCATTTTATGGAAATTTTTGTTCTATTAACATTCACTGGCAAACCGGTGCGGGGGTCAATGAATAAAGAGGCTATTTGGGCTTTGGTTATTTGGAGATCTTTCACATCATCGTAAGATAATCCACATCGATAATACTCCCTCATGTCTTCTTGCCACGAATAAAAGGAATTATGTTGCGTGAGAGGGTTTCTATATTTTTAACTATTTCTCTCAATGTGTTTGTCATATCTCTCAATCGAGGCATTGTCTGATAAATTTCACAAATGCCCCTCAATTGCCCCAATTTTTCACCAATTAAGTTTTCAATTGGTGGCTATGGAGGTGGTGGAGCATTTGGCTGTGGAGATGGTGGAGCATTTGGCATTTGTGGATTTACATTCGCAGCCATAATACCTGATTAAAGTTAAAAACTAATTAAACTAATTGAAATTACACAATATAAATGAAATTATTGTAAAAAAACCCTAGTTTTTAATAAAAATCCAAAAAAAACCATACTTTTTCACAAAAATCAATAACAAACTCTTATTTTTGATAAAAATACATCAACAACACTAATTTTTAATCAAGATCCATTTCAAAACATTAAGTTTTAATAAAAAATCAATGTAAACTCTAGTTTTTTTTTTAAATCAATAGAAAACCATATTTTTGATTTTTTTTTTATAAAACCTAATTAAACTTAACAAAATCTATTGAAAAATCGATTACAAGATCGAAAAAATCAAATACATACCTTTCAAATCGGATATCGGATTTGGGATTCTCCTCTTGCGCCCACGTAAAACTGTGAGAAATGAAATTAAAGAGTCGGTTGTTTTTTAATATACAGTTTCCAAAGATTGGATATCCAATTTGAATCGGATATCCGATTTGTGGAAACTACCTTTGGTTTTTGGTTTGGGTAGAAGTACTGTTACCTGAACCTAGAAAAGTCAACTAGGCCATTTCTGCATTTTTGAGCCGATTCAAAACGTGATTTTTTCTCATTGCCACTTTTTGGCCCATCATGATCCTGCACATACCCTTTTACTAATTAAATAAATCCTATTTATTTAATAATGTCCTAATTAGCATTATTCTCCCTAACTAATTAAATAAATCTTATTTATTTAATAACATCCTAATTAACATTATTCTTCCTGATTAATTAAATAAACCTTATTTATTTAATTAAGTCGTTAACTTCACTTATTCTTCTATTTTAATTAAATAGTTATCACTAATTATTTAATTAACATCAAATACCCTTCTTATATTAAATAATTGTTACTAATTATTTAATTAAACCACTTTCCCACTTCTAGTTTAAACAATTAAATTAATTATTTAACTCTCTAATATTGCCTCAACATCATCCATTAATAAATAAACTTTTATTTATTAATTCAATTATCTTTACTTGCACATTCCTCCAATGATTACTCAAGCATTGACTAATCAATCAATCCAAGTGATTATTCAATCAAATCTGTTGACTAATCAATCAATTCAATTAATTATTCAATCAAATTCGTTGACTAACAAATCAATCCCAATAATTGATCAAACAATCTCATTGATTAATCGATCAATTTCCACTAATTATCCAATCAATTCCCTCGATTGAATCAATAAATCTATTTCCTCTCAACGAACATCAACCATTGATCTCCATCTTTCATCTTTAAATCTATATCATTCATCAAAAACAAGAATTTCTATCAAAGAAAGCCTTCATAGCATGTTGATGGCTAACCACGAACTCTTAAACTTCAGTGTTTGCATCATTGTGATCATCATATATACTTGAAGCTTACAACAAAGAGTAGCATACCCATTTTTGAGAGAAAAAGCATACAAAGAAGGAATAATGGAAGTCATCCATGGCAATACAATGAAGGTGAAGGTATCATTTGTTTGAATTTAGTTTTAAATCTATTTTGCATGTTTTCAATTAATTAAATTAGATCTTATTAAGTATTAGGATTACAGATTGTGGTTGTTTGTGTTGCTTCCTATTATCTCTAATAACTGAATCGATTGATTTTCTAGTTTACAATATGAATATGTATTAGCCAAGAAAAATGTCATACATATGAGAACTCGTGATAATAGATTATCCAAGACTAGGTTAGCTGGATCAAATAAGCATATCACTATGTATGCTTAAAACCCTAATCAAAATACAACAAGAATTTAGGTAAACAACCCTAGGATATCTAAAAATTAAAGGATAAAATCATAGATGAAACCTTAATTTATAAGAGAAGCAATTTCCTAAGGGAAAATCCTAGTTTATGTAGGAATGTTGAGTTCATCAAAAATGTAAAGGAAAAAAAGATTTACATGAACAAATTTAGGCTAATTAAATGAATGTAATTACATAAGCATTAGTCAATCTAGATTGCTTAGTTGGGATGTGTGATTATAGTAAATATGTGAGAGTTAAATGCAAGGGTTAGGGGTACTTAAATCTAGAATTAATGATGGAAGAATGATGTTAAATTTGTACTAAATCCCATTCTACCATTGTCGAAATATTTATGTCCTCTATTTTACGACTATCTTAAAATCCATACCATCTAAAAATATTATATAGTTCAACCCCAAGTGTTTCAAGTTCAATAGTGACTATTAGAGGTCCAATCTACCATGTGGATATGGTTTTGTAGCACATGAGAATTATTTGTTAAAATGTGCCCCTAAAGCCTATTTTTCTTTGCTTTCTTTATAGCTAAGTTTGTTAAGGTATTGTTCATAAACACCAAATTGAGGAGATTGCTACCTTGATCTAGGTTATTGCCTCCTAGGTCAACACCCTTGGTGAGATGGATTAATGGTGATGAGAAATATTGAAGACACCATTCACCAATGTGGTCGTAGCCTATACATAGATACAATTATTTTGTCTCTCTAGACATAAAATTTCATTGTTCTTTCTATCTTTCTTTTTTATATATATCTTAAATTACTATTTAGTTACTCATTAAATTTCTTTAAACACCATGACATAACATGTTGCACAAAAATTTGTTAGGTTGTCTAATAATAGCTACTAGAAAGGGACAATAAAGTTGATTGAATTTTAGTTTAGAAACATACATTTTAAGTCGTTATCATGCGCCTTAGGATTGGATTAGGTTAATTTTGAGTTTAATATAAGAATGAGCCATGTGGATAAAGTGATAATATTGAATTCATGAGTGAATATAATTAAGTGCATACAAAGAGAAGTGAAACTAGAGTAGGTAGATGGTGAATGAATGCAAATATTGAACTAAGTTAATCCTAATTAACACGAGAATGAACCATGAGGATAAAGTGATAATATTTATGCTAGGGGTGAATATATTATAATAAGTGCAAATGAGGGTGAAATCACAAAATAGAGGGTGAATAAATGGAGTTTGACCAATGTAAATAGAAATTAAATGGATGTATATAGGTATTGCACCATGAGACAAGCCTATCAAAAGAGCATGTCACTTGTTAATTGTTTATTGTGTATGAATTATTCCACCAAGGTGGGCACAAAACTAAATGGGAAATTTCATGTGTATTGTAACTTCACCATTACAAAGCATGCACGTGAATCAAATCTCTAAAAAATAAAATTTTAAATAAAATACAAGGCATAATGGTAAAAATCACATACCTTTCCCCTTCATTTGAGTTATGCTAACTCGATTATGATTTATATGATTATTGATGTACAACTGACATGGTTTCTAATAAAAGTTGGTGTATAACTCAAGCCTTACCTAATTACATGTACACTTGCTCCCATGGACCAGTCCTAATCCTTAGTTTATCCACTTTCTATCTATGTTCAAATCCATGATTTGTCTAAGGGACCCAAGTTAGTTGCATATTTGTGAAAATTAAACCCAAAATTTTAAATTTTAAATTTTAAATTCAAATAATGGGTTTTGCCAAATCCTTCCTACTAGTTATGTGTTGAATTGAAGTGCAAAATGTTTCATTTGCCACGTTTGGAGTTAAATTTAAGAACCAAATATAATTAGGGTGAAGCCACAATAGTGGTTTACAATTCGAGTGAGGAAGGAAAACTTCCAAAAAACTCACCCATGCAAAAAAAAATCATTTTGAGGGGTTCGAGCGAACTCAAGGTTTGAACAAACCATAAAAGGGGTTCACTCGAACCTGGGTTCAAGAGAACCCCTTTGCATTTGGGAACCCATGTTTCCCATTGTGGAAAGGGGCTTTGAGAGAACCCCTTAGGTTCGCTCGAACCCCCCTTTTCCCACCTTCCCACCCTCTCTCACAAAAAACTTTCAAATTTTTTCCCTTCGAAGCGCGAGTTGAGGATGAAAATGGAGGAGACTTCACAAACTCAACTGAAAGATGGTAGTCCTCAAATCGAGCTATCCAATGAATATAATGTTAATATGTTTTGGTTTTATTATGTATGTGGTTTTTTAATTTTATTAAACATAGGTTTTTCAACTAAAATCAAGCTCTATGTTTTGCACATGTGAAAAAATAGTAAATTATCAAAATAAAAAATTTAAAAATATGTTTGTGATGGGTATTGATGTCCTTGATCCATTAAATAAAAATAATGAATTTCGATACATACAAAAAAAATTATGTTGTATACAGTTCGCCTATGTATGAATTGCAATTGATTTGACTTTGAAACTTGATTAAGGAAAAAATATTCAATAAAAAACTATGAGACCAAATGAAAGTGCTAGATAGCGTAGTTACAAATCTAAATTCGAAAAAAATAGAATTTTATCCTTCATACAAAAAAAGCTATGTTGTATATGATGAGCGTCACTTTTTAAAAATGTTGTTTTCTGAAGAAAAAGAAAAAAACAGTTTTTGTGGGAGATGGGAAAAGAAGTGCAATCTAATTCCAAAAAAATTGAAAAAAAAAAATTTAGAATCTACAGACAAAATGTGATGAGACTCTAGTTTACATCATCTTCAAATTCCTCATAGCTTAGCCGCTATAGGTGCTTAAATATGAAGATTTAGTTAAAAATAATAATTGCAGTGTCCAGTTTGGCCAAAAATTGTAAACCACTATTGTGGGATCACCCATTAATTTGTAATCATCACGTGATCTAATAAGATTTTTCAAGATACATTCATTCACATTATCCAACTATTTATTTAACTATATTATCTACTTGCATAATTTCATGGGGCATTCATTGCATGATTGTCTTGTGTATTTACTATTTTCACAAAGTCATTAAATCCATATCCTAAGGTTTGACCAAATGAGAAAACACCCTACCTAGTAAACTTTGCAAAGGTGTGCTTAAATATGGAGTAACCAAGATCACTTGCAAGAAGCCAAGAACTTCCACAAAGTTGAGTTGTACAAATAGCTATCATACAATGATCAAAATGTGGAGCATACAAAAGTACAATAGAGACATTCCATATAAATGCAAGGATGAGGAGGTGAGATGGTAGGATTGAAATTCTGACTACCCCTACAAGATGTGACACATTTGGACTCACTTGAGACAAGTGTGATGACACATGTTTTGTGCATATGAGATGAGACAAAAATCTAGATAATCTCTAAGTGAGCTTGAGTGTAGTACGAATATGTCAACTAGGCAAAAGTTAACTAGTTTGTTAAAGTACATTTTCACACTATCACTAAACACTACCAATCAGATAACGTAGATCACCAAAATTAAATATATGTAGTAGAGATTAAATTCACACATCAAAATTAAGAACTGTGACTTTGAATTAGATTCATTCATAGCCACACATACCACTTCTAAAATCACATTTAAAAAAAAAAACAAAACAAAACAAAAACAATATTCCAAAACATTTATTTAACCCTTCTTTATTTTTTAACATTAACTAACCACTCCAAAACATTTCTCACAACATATCCATATTAAATTTCCATCTTAATTTTTAATTACTTTAATTAAATGAACTTTATTACTACACGTAAAAGCATAATAAAATAAACATATCACTAACATGGAAAAATAACACTCTAAATCACTTTTTGTCTTATAAACAATGACAAAAAGTAAACATGTGCGTGATTTAAGTATGATAGTGACTTCTACTTGCCTTTGCAACCACGTCACCTGCCCTTCATTTAAACATGAAAATGACTTGTAATATTTTTCTTTAAGATTTTATAAATTTGATTAATTGTTATTTATTTTTAAATGTAGAATTTTATTGTGGTTATATTTTATTAATAGTTTTATTTTTAAAATATACAATTTCTAATTCATAGTGATTGTAATAAATATTTCAATAAATGATATATACATAATTTATTAAAAATATGAAATTTTCATCATCCATAAAGATAGTAATTTATAAATTCTATATTAAATAATGAAGTAAAAATTACTCACAATTTAATAGATAATTTATGTACATGAAGTATATTAGATTTTTTTTTAAAAAAATAAAAGAGGGGTAAAAACTTTATTAAATCAAGGAAAAATACAAAGTAAGGCCATTACATAGCCCTATCAAGTTCCACCAAATGGTCCAACTGTTGTGACAAATCAGGGGGTAATTGTCATTAATATGATTAGAGGCCCATTTAGCCAAACCATCCGCAACACCATTCCACTCCCTAGGACTAGGAATATTAGATTTAATTAATGCATCTACATTAAATTTATTTTAATCTAGAAAAATTAATAATTGGTTTTGATATTTACACTTCAATTTTGGAGTTCTACTTCTTAAGCCTACATCATGCACATTATTCATTTTTATAATCCTTCTAGGTTGTATCGCTCACATAAGCCAAAACTATATTTATTCTCATTTTTATTATTTCTGTGACTATTTGTTTGTTTATTACATGCAACTTTCTAGTTTCTTTTAATATGTTGCCCTTGACACCTTAATTCTCAAAAAATAGGTCTGGAACAGTCTAGGGCAACTTGGGCTGGGTTTAAACAACACACACTAAGCATTGACTAGTGTACGTTGTCTTCTATGAGTCCCTCTTCTGATTTCCATTGTTAACAAAAATCCCTTTTTTTTTTAAACAAATACACATTAAGTATTGACTTATGGCTGGGCTTAAACAACACACACAACAACATTGACTGGTGTGCGTTGTCTCATATGGATCCTTCTTCTGATTTCCATTGACAGCAAAAATCCACTTTATTTTTAAACAAATACACACTAAGTATTGAATTATGGCTGAGCTTAAACAACACATACTAAGTATTTGACTAGTGTGGGCTGTTTCATATGAGTACCTCTTCTAATTTTTATTGTCAACAAATATCCACAGTTTTTTATTGTCAGCAAAAATTCAACTGTGGATATTTGCTGACAATAAAAATCAGAAGAAGGACCCATATGAAACAGTGTACACTAATCAATGCTTAATGTGTGTTGTTTAAACCCAACCACAAATCAATGTTTAATGTGCATTATTTAAACACAGCTACAAGTCAATACTTAATGTCTACTGTTTAAACCCAACCACAATACAGAAAAAATGTGTTCACAAATGGAACTGCTTCTTCACTAATTTGTTTCTCTCTGGTTTAAATCGGTCGTTGAGAGAGGGTACAACGAAGTTAAGTTTTATCTGTGTAGACGTTAGCAAAGCAGAGAATGGCGATCGATCTACATTTTGTCCTTGGCATTTTCGGTTGTGGACTGCCCTTTTTTTCTTTGAAATGAAATAACAAATTAATGAAGTCTTCTAATCATGTACATGTTCTCTGTATTGCTATTTCAGGAAATGTTTTTGGAATCGCGCTATTTGTAGTCCCTTCGTAAGCCTCTCTTTTATATGATTTCTTTGGCAATGGTTATCTAGATCTTTATATCTTTGTAGTTGGTATTTTCTGGGGTTTTAGGAAAATTTATTAGGGAAAATTTTATGGGAAACACTGGAGGAAAATTCATCATTAGTAATTCATCTATTTAATCATATTAATATTTTTTAATATATAATTTTAAAATTTTGAATATTTTTTAGAAGAATAATTTATTTTATGATAATAAAAATAATAATATATATTAATAAATATTAATGCTGGTTTGAATTGTTGATTGTGAATTTTCCTGCCATGAATTTGCCTGATACCATTTTTTGGATCATTTAAATGGCGTGTCATTGAAATGAAGAGGTGATCTGTGCAGGATTACATTCATCTCTGTGGTGAAGAGGGAATCAACAGAGGAATACTCGGGCATTCCATACGTGACTGCTCTGTTCAACTGTCTTGTTTACACATGGTATGGCCTTCCATTAGTCACCTCTGATAACCTTCTCGTCTCCTCTGTTAATGGATGTGGCGTTGTTCTTGAGATTCTTTATGTTTCTCTGTATTTGGTCTATGCCCCTTCAAAGAATCGGGTAAGATGAATCATCTAAACAAATCAAAATTTAAAATATATTGTTTAAATCAAAATGCTTCTGTATAAAACAGAAATGAGTAAAATGATAGAAATTGTTTGCGTTTTGTTTGGATGTGGCAGATGAAAATTTTGAGACTGTTCATTGGAGTTCTGGCCTTATTTGCTGCAATTGTTGCAGTTTCTGTTTTGTTCTTGCATGGCACTGGACGGGAATTGTTTGTTGGAATCATCGGGGTGGCTGTTTCGGTGGCTATGTTCGCTGCTCCCTTGTCTATAATGGTGAGTAATAGATATGATTTTATTTTAATAAGTCCAATTCAATCTTTTATTAATACAAAAGGATAATAGTATATAATTCAAAGAAAATGTTAGTAGTAAAGAAGGTACATTCTCAGAGTCTAAGCTAGATAAAGTTTAAAACAAAGATTAGAAAAAAAAGTCAAATCCATACAAGCTAAGCAATTATAACAGTTCTAGTAAAGGGAGATCTTGATCATCAAGTTTCTCTCAAATAACTTCAGGAACAGCATCATCAATAGAGTCCCAATCAGTGAAAAAGCCTTCCTCTTTTTCTGACTCAGATCAAATTGAAGATATGACTAGCACCAGAAAAAGAAAGCTCCCTATATCTCACCCACAAAAGGATACAGAGGGCTGTTGAGAGAACTGAGACCAACTTTCAACAAATTAATAAAAAATATCTACAACAATTTCAAATTAACACTATGATAAGGTTCACATAAAATTTGCAGCCTCAAAATTAAATTTCCCAAGTCATTGTTATGCTGCTTTTGGGCATTACTCTTATTTTTTTAGTGTGGTCCAGGGCACAAGAGAAACCATCCTAAAGAGAAAATAACAGAAGAGCCTAATCTTGCACTAAAACCTGATATTTAAACACCTGTCGGTGACCTTGTTGGCTTCCAAAAGGCGGTCAAGGGATCGAAACTGGACAGTCTTTTTGCTGAGCATTCCCCTGCCTACTGTGAAAGATATATAATAAATTAGCTATAATAGCACTCAAAGTTATGTTCCCCACTTCACTGATGGATCACGTTTTTCATTTTAATATTGCATAATGCCACGAATGCCAAGGGCATCATTCAAATTAAATAGAATTAGCTATACAAAAATGATAAAGAGTCTGAGAACGGAATAACCTATAAATTTATTCAATAAACCCCACAAAACATATCCATAAAGCTCTGTAATAAACCCTACAAATCTCCTTTACTACAAATAGTTCCCCAAAATTTACTTAATGAGCAGTAACTAATAGTTTTTTTATGACATGCAACATATTAGTCCTAAACTTTAAACTGTTATGTTTCTTTTTTCAAAGATCTTTTATGATATTCAACAAGATCTTTCTGCGATTTAACTATTTATGTTTTTATTTTCATATCATAATGATGTCCAGCAAAATCTTCCCTAACATTTAGATTGTCTATGTGCGCCTTTTTATATCACAGAACTTGGTAGTCCAGACAAGAAGTGTGGAGTTTATGCCCTTCTTCCTTTCACTCAGTGTATTTCTATGTGGTTTCAGCTGGTTTATCTATGGCATTTTGGGCACAGATATATTTGTGGCGGTAAATTTCTTTTATACTTGAAAAGTTATTAAATTTTTGCAGTTCATAATATCGAAATTTTTTTTGAAAGTTTTGAATTTGTTTGTATAAATATTTTTTTCATCAATATTTAAAATCAGATTTTATGATCTATTATCAGAATGTAATGAACCAGATAACAGAAATGAATCAGAAAAAATCAGATCCATTATCAGAATGCAATGAACCAGATAACAGAAATGAATCAGAAACAATAATGAAAAAATATTTACAATTGAATCTAAAAACTTTAAAAAAATTCTTGGTACCTTATTCTTGTTGTGAATTTGAAAGACAAACTTATGCCAATAATTGTGGATTTGAAGACAAACAAATTATTTTGGAAAAGCTGATTTGGTGCTTTTTAATATGTAAATAAAATCAGGAATATTTGTTATAATGCAGCTTCCAAACGGATTGGGGGCATTGCTTGGTGCAGCGCAAATTATAGTTTACTGTGTGTACAGAAACTCCAGCCGCAATTATCAAGAAGATTACGAAAGAGCTCTGCTTCAATGAAATGATTGAAATGATCATTGATTATGCTTTTTTTTCAGTTTGGGTTAAGTGGTGTATACATTCCAGCGATCCACTTTTTCGTTTTCTATTGAAGTTTAGGACAAAACAGACATTGCCCTATTGAAAATTATCAGCAGTTTTAAATTACATGAAGTATGCGGAAGAAAGGGAGGAAATGTCTATATTTATAAATTAATTTAGAGATTTTAAATAATAATAAAATTATATTAATTTTAAGGTGTTTAGACATTTAAAATTTAAAATTGTAATGGTAACATTTGAATATTAATGATTTTTTATTAGTTCCTGTTATGGAACTATAGGCAGGGTCTAGATTTTCACTAGTGATTAAATGTTTTGCTTGCAACCAATCAAAATTCATTATTTTCTTTTTCATACATTATATTTTAATTTTCTTAAAGTTAAATGCATGATTTCTAACATTTTAAATTCTTTAAAAAAAAATTCTTCAATTTTATTGGCTAAAAAAATTTCAACCATAAGTACGAATTTTTAAGGAATGCTAACCATATAAACGTTTTTATGGCAGTTTCAAGACATTTTTAATGTTTGAAAGTTAAAATTAAAAATTGTTAATTTTTAATAATTACAAATTCAAAAAACTTTGAATATAATTTTTTTTGTCAGACATTTTTCAAAGCATTTTTAACTTATTATATCTATAAAAATATTATATTAAATTATATACTATATTAATATGGTAAATTAACATGTAATATATTATCTTTACATCATATTATAATATGTATATTATATAACATGTAACATTTATAATTTAATAAATTAGATAATAAGATTATATTTTTTAATAATTTAATATATTTTCATATGTTATATTATTAGACTATTTTTAATATATTATGTTAGATTATATATTTTATTAAATTAAAATATAATATATTAAATTAATTTTGTGGTGACAGACAAGATTATCTTATTATTATGTAATGATTTACTTTTTTCCATTGCTATAAATTTTTCTAAGTAGGTCAATCAAAAGCATTAATTTTTTTTTTAAATCAGTTTCAAAGTTTGTAATGTTTAAATAGTTCAAACTAATCATTTTTTTACATATTATAGAAAAAAAACAATTTATCTCCATTTTCATTGAATAAAAAATTATGTGAACCAACATTTTTTGAGGCAATTTTTTTTGCCATGACCAGATTAACTACCCTCAACTATGCACAATTTTTTTTTGGTTTGTAAAAACCCCAATGACAAAGTTTTAAGGGGACGAAAAGGGAAATAAATAGAAATAAATTTACTAGATGAAAAAGCGGATAAATTTGCAAACCGATAAGATAAGACTCCACTCAATAAGTAACTAATTGCCATTACTTGACAAGATTCTCTTCGCATGCATACACATACAAATATCTGAGTTGCTATGGAAAAACCTCACAGAATTACAAAACTGATTGTCGTTGCATTTTCAAAGACACCAACATGGGAGGCGACCGTATCTCTAATAATTTTATTGTTTGGTTTGTGTTCTACATTTGCAGTACAAGTTTGTTTTGTCTTTTGTAATCAGAATTATTTCTTTATATTTCTTTTTTGATTACTTCTTATTTGAGTTTTTTAACTTCAAATTTGTGTATCTAAAAGCCTTTATACTAAAACGCATTATATGGTATTGCAACTTTGTTGTAATTATTTAGGGCCGCATACCCACAAAATTGTAAGTTGTACATGAAATTTGTAGGTTAATTTTATGAAATCGATCATCCACAGACAAAAAGTAACTATTAGCTTGTTGTGTCACAGGAAATCCAACTAGAAAATACCATGGTTGGCTTGCTAGCGGTTTTTGCAGAATGATGTATTTTAGCAAGATTCTTTTTAAAAACCATAAAGAAAAGAAAGTTTAATGTTTAGATTCTATTGGAAAAAATCCTTCCAAACTTTAAAACAAAATGTAGTTGGCAGGTGTAACGTCACATTTTACAACCTTCCCAGCATCCCACCATGAGTCAAATGCATGCAAATCATGGAAGCATACACAAGGTGCATGGCACTGTGGATTAGCAACTGTTTTTCCAACTTGAAACTGACCAAATATATTTGTTGTGGAAGTTCTATCCATTGTGCTCAGCTTTGGAAAGATATGCATTTTCGTATATGAAACATGCAGACTCATTTGGGAAATTTTTATACAAGGAGATCATACACTTTGAGTATCTGAAAAAATATTCTAACTTCAAAAAAAATGTAATTTGTATCTGAGAAATTATCTAACCACTCAAAAATTGCATACAAGAGCTTGACTAATGACCGCAATGTTGTTTATCAGATTAAAGCAGTATTAGTTTTAGCTATGTTCATCTTCAAATTACTTTTTGAAATCATTTTTAATCAATGGAATTGGAAAATTCATTTGAAAGGAAAGTAGACTATAATTGTCAAAAATATTGAGTATCAAAGCCTCATAAAAATTCTAATAATCCAGTTAGGTTTAAAGGTTTACCCAAATATAGATGCAAACATTGGCGTAAGAAATGTCAAGGAACTCAATTTGGTCAAGCTATCCGCATAGTTATAGAGCTTTTCAAAGATTCAATCATATCAAAGATATTTCTACTTTTTCCCTCTTCTTTTGAGAAAGAAAAATATTACTTTAAATTAAGAAATTCTCTACAAAATTAAAAGATGGATCCACTAAGACTTAAACATCCATGCAAACCATCTTTTGAGAGCATCACAAAATTGTAATATTGTGAAAAAAATGCTCCAAGAAGCATAAAGTGATGGATAGAAAATTCCAGATGGGAAAAAAACATGATAGAAACACTAGGAGAACTAAAATGTATCTAGCACCTAAGATGAAACTACACTGTCAAATATTTTGTACTTCTAAAGCCTTGAGAACCAGATATCTGAAATCCAAAATAAGAAAAGACTCCAAACATGTAATTGAATATTAACAGAGGATTCCCAACAAAATAGTGGAGCATGAGTAGGAAAATAGTAGACACAATTATCCACTTTTCTAGCAAATATTTTTATCTGAAAATATGTATCTGTAAAAATTTCATGTGCTTGATATTACATGTCATTTACATATTCAACAGAGGCATCATTAACAAAAAATTTGGAGGAAAAGACTTGAGAGAATTTTATTTTTTTGATAAAAAAATTCAAGCTATGCATACAAATTCAGTAACTCCTGCCACATTGATAGCCAAATTGTGCATACAAGACTTTAATTTCTAAAATTCACAGCATTCAATGGGCATATGCAGACTCTTCCTCATTCTTGAAACAATTTAGCAAGTATTGTTTAGAGACAACTGAGCTACATTCTCTCACGCAGCATGCTCCAAAGATAAAAATAAATCACCTTATCCTGCAAGAGGCATAACATATTCCTAATGACACGTGATTGATTTAATTTTCATTGCAAGAGCCATCCAACAATACTTCATATCATATTAGTTGGGCTTCCTATACCTTATCCAAATTGGCTCTCTAGCTACACTTTATATTTTGTAAGTTTATTACATACACAATAGATTGAATACTATAAATAACAATATTAGTCATTATTACAGGGATCTCTACTTTTATTTGTTTTTACTTCTTGGCCTTTTGTTAATATGAACATTTCAGGCATTTGTCAAATTCTAAACTTTTCATCACTGTGTTTATGATCGACCTTCTGGCATGTAATAGGGAAACTAATGGAACTAAAGTTAAATTTTTACCATGTTTGAATGCCAAAGCAACAAGAGCCTCTTTGCTATTGCATTTTATTCCAAGTTTTTTCAATACTTTTAAATCCTTCTCCCTTTATTTTTTACAAGTTGAGAAGAATCTATAGACAGGTCCCAATCCATGTCTACATTTGGACTCAATAAATCTTCTTCAAGAGGCGTCATTAAAAGCTTATTTAAAAGAAAATAATCAGCTCCCTTTTTCCCTTTTTTTTCTTGAAGGTATTGTTTCTAAATTCCTTTCACTTAGAACATCCTCTAAATCATCTGGATTATCTTTTTCACTAGCCAAGCAATATTTGGTTTCAATATTGTCTTTTAGTTTATCTTCTTATTTTTCATGTCTACAATTTGGAGATTTGGGTATTCATCTATATTTTCTATCACTATTTTTGTATGACCAAAAAATAACCTCCTCCAAAATAAAACAAAAAGATCCATCATAGTCATAACTATGAGAAGAGATATTAATAAATAATTTAAAATATTAAATTGAATGACTTGATCAAAACCTCTTTTAAAAAATTAAAATAATTATTTAAATCTAATTTTAAATTATCTATATTATTCAACAAGATAGAAGTTAAAATTCACTCATATCTTAACTATGAGAAGAGATATTTGTGACATTACATATAATTAAATGTATAGTGTAGAAAGCTAACATAAAATACACAATCAAAAAGTTCCTTCATCTTGAGTGTTCAGTTCAATGAAAAATATTACAACAGTGTCAACTGTAGCATAAACCAAGGAGTTGTCAATTTGATTTGAATACAAGATTGTTAATTTTGAATACATGTTTCCTATTTGTAACAACTTGCCTTATTTCTCGATATTGTTTATGGTATTACATGTGACCATCTGACAAATTTTAAGATTACTATTAAGTTGTTATAATATCAACATTGTTGCTAAAACATAGTAGACACAACAAATAAAAATAGGTCTATTCTTGTACATTTAGGCAGGAACTTCGTTGCTCTGCATCTTTTTTTTTAATTTAGTTTTATGTTTATTTTGAGGAAATGTTTTGATATATGTATATATTGATGAATGACATAATCTTATGTAAATTTGATTTCATTGTGATTCTTTTATCTCTTCATATATAGAGATATTTGTATGTCTTTTAGACCTTACTTTATCATCGTATGCATATACTTGTATGCATATACCTTAGCTTCACATTTATCACATTCACTTATACCTACCTTCATATATTGGTTAGCCACATGGATTTTATCGTTTATCCAACGAGGGTCATTTTTGTGATCACAAACTCGACCCTTTATTTCTAAAAGTCAAGTTCAATCTTTAGCTAATTGACACCCTTCATTTTCTCACCATGACCCAACTAAGTTCACATTTTGCAATATATATATGAATGATCTAATCTTATGTAATGCTAGGTCCATTCTCATAGCCTTTATTCCTTCATATAAACTTTTTTGTCTTCATATGCACAAACTATTCATTTGTCTTATCTTCACATTTATCAAACTCACCTATACTTATCTCCATATTTATGTTAGCCATGTCCACATTTGAATGTTTATCCAACTAGAGTTGTTTTTTTGGTTCCAAACTTGACCCTTTCATTTATAAAATTCTAGTTCCAATTTTGGTGATTCTCACCCTTCATTTTCCCTCCATGAGCTAACTAAGTTCACATTTTACAAAATTTTATGTTATGTGCTAGTTTTTAAAGACATTTAATCACCTAAATATTTTGCATCATCACACATTCAAACATATTCTCTCATTCTAGAGCATTAAAAAAGCAATCGGTAGTGAAACACTTGGATTTGATGCACTCAAAGAGGTAATGAATCTTGCTTTATTTTTTTCAAATTTATTAAAAAAAAAGCTAAAGGTCGACCTTAGAGAACTTATATCTTCACATGATGAAATGATCTCTTCCAAGGCATAAATATCATCAGTCTTCAAGTGAGAAAAAATCACAAAGTAGATAGACTAATTAGGTGAGAAATGCTAGAGTCACTCGAGGACTCAAGCCTCCAAGATCACCTACAAAAACCAAAATAACCTTCTACGAGAGGGAAAAGCAAGAACATATAATTGCAACAATGGATGCAATATATGACCAATATGCAATATTCAAGATTGTAGAGATATATTAAGCTGACTCAACTGAACTAAAATATCTAGACTGTACAAATGATGTCTTTCTTATAAAGGCAAAATGTGGGATAGGATTAGACAAGATCTTGACAGGTTTCTTAATCTTGTATAATGAGATAACTACCCCAACAAATATTAAATGACTTAAGACACAATAATTAAATGTCAAAAGATAAGTGACAACTAATGCTTAACTAGAAATATTCCCTCCTAGAACCTAAGTGGACTTAACATGTGAATAGGACCTAGATACCTGCAAAATACCTATTTACACCAACAAGCAATACATAATAACTATGCATTCTATAAGGTCAATTTTGAACCTAGTGGACAAAACCATGATCACAAGAATGATCTAGACCTCCAAACTTGACCCTTATTAAAGAAAAGATCTAGCACAAAATTCCAAGTAATTAACTAATAGAGAGGATCTACTTTGATTTTTGTGATAATTGTAAAATACACAAAGGATGTTAGAATTATCAATCTAAGATCCATGCTAGTGTTATTAAAATACACAAAGGGTGTAGCAATTATTGATCTAAGACCCAAACTAGAGTTGTTAAAATGCACAAAGCTCTATACTAGTGTTGTTACAAAACAATTTGAATTTGCATGCGTGGTTTTGTAGGTGATAGTTGCTTTTGTAAGTGATAATTTGAAAATCCACAAAGGGTGTTGTAATTTGTATGCTAGGGGTAAATTAACCATGAGTTTGAGTGTTGGGGTATAGTGCATATAAAACCCTACATCTTAATAGTGTGAAAGAGATCTTCTCTTTATACTAAATAATTTTATTAGCCTTAATTGAATTGAAATGGACTACAACCAAAATTAATGAGAATCCATTTTTTTATAACTAAAAGTGTTTATATATTTATGAGTACATTATTGTAATTTTGCATGTAAGTACTTATTTTCTTTAGTTGGTTTAGTGTGGGATCATGGGGGTCAAAACTAGGCCCCTAAGTGGCAATGAAAATTTAGAAAAATAGAGTTAGGAAACTTGAAATAAAAATTTGAATAGGTTATTAACATAATTTGAAAAATATGTAAGAACAAAACTTGTAGAAAATTGAATGCGGTTTCTAGGCTACTAGTCCTTTTTTGGATAAAAAGTAAATCTATTTTGCAAAAAAATGAAATTTCAATGCAGTGGTACTAAATTTTCAAGAAAAGGATAGAAAGGTGTATGTCTGACCACCCTAAGTACAAGAAAAAATAATATTTTTTTCTAAAACTTTCAATATATGTAGAGGACACATGCCCAGATGTGCCGGATTTTTTTTGTAATTTTTTTGCATGTAAATAATTAGTTATGATTTTTTTATTAGAACATTTCAAAATTATTAAAACGTGTTTTTCTGACCACCATAACTTGGTCAAAAATTTATGAAATTCAATTTTTTTTATCCTATAGTATGTGAAGCATAGAATGTGACACATATTTTAGATTTGAAAAATGTGAAATAGTTTGAAAGTTATAGAAGTTTTTCAATCAGCTTATCAATTAGGACTTTAGTCATAATGTATGTAGAAAATCAATAATAATTATTCATTAAATTCAAAATAAGGCATATATTATATTGTGGAAAGCTGGCCAATTTTTTTATAAACCCTTTTCGTTTCATGAACTTTGAATCAAAAAAATGTCGTCAGCCACAAGGGCAAACTTCAAAAAACTAAGTTAATTTTGTAAACACATTTTTTGGGTTCACTTTCTAGGTTTGGCAATCCCGAGCCTACTGATTTTGTGAGAAAAAACGGATATTCGTTACCTATATTATTTATAATACATAGTATTTATACTAATATACTAATGTATTATTTATATTATATATTATATATTATGTGTTATATATTATATATTAGGTATTATATATTATGTATTATATTATATATTATATTATACATTATTATATTATATATTATTATATTATATATTATATATTATTATGTTATATATTATATATTATTATGTTATATATTATATATTATTATATTTTATATTATATATTATATATTATTATATTATATATTATATTTTATTATATTATATAATATATATTATATATTATATATTATTATATTATATAGTATATATTA
The DNA here is from genome assembly GCA_007115665.2 of Sequoiadendron giganteum. Taxonomy (NCBI): domain Eukaryota; kingdom Viridiplantae; phylum Streptophyta; class Pinopsida; order Cupressales; family Cupressaceae; genus Sequoiadendron; species Sequoiadendron giganteum. The sequence continues at coordinate 63,212,292 of CM021107.1, forward strand.
TATATTATTATATTATATTATATACTATATACTACATATATTTTATATAGTATATTATATATTATATATTATATATTATATTAATATTATGTAGTATATATTATATAAAATATTAAATACATAGTATATTATATATTTATTTATGTGCGGCTAATTCACAAGAGAGAGAGAGAGAGAGGGAGAGAGGGAGAGAGACCTGAGAGAGAAAGATGGAGGGGGGAGAGACCAGAGAGAGAGAGAGAGTGGAGACTTGAGAGAGAGGGAGAGAGAGAGAAATACTTGAGAGGAGAGAGAGAGAGAGAGAGAGAGAGAGAGAGAGAGAGTCTTGAGAGATAAATATAGAGGGAGGAGAGACCTGAGAGATAGAGAGAGAGGGAGTGAGAGGTACCTGAGAGTGAAAGGGAGAGAGAGAAAGAGAGAAATATCTTAGAGGGGGAGAGAGAGAGAGAGAGAGGGAGAAGAGAGATAAAGAGAGGACTTAGAGAGAGTGGGAGTGACCTAGAGAGAGATACAGAGAGGAGAGAGATACTTGAGAGAGGAGAGGAGAGAGAGGAGAGTGGGAGAGAGACAGAGAGAGAGAGAGAGAGAGAGAGAGAGAGAGAGAGAAATCTAAGAGAGAGACATGGAGTGGGAGGGACCTGAGAGAGAGAGAGAGAGGGGGAGAGAGAGATGGGGGGGAGAGAGAAAGAGAGATACTTGAGAGAGGGAGGGAGGGAGTGGGAACGACCTGAGAGAGAGGTAGAGAGATGCTTGAGAGAGAGAGAGAGAGAGATTTGAGAAGGAGAGGAGATAGATCTAGATAATGGCTTGTTTTCGATTGTTTTCATACCTTTCTTAAGATACATTTAAACATATTCTCCAGACAATGTTCCTACACTATACTATCTTTTCATATCCATTTTGCAAACTTAAACCTTAATTATGATGATTGAATTATGGTTATAATATATTAGTATTATATGCTCTATATGAATGAATGTATGGAATTTTGATAGTTATCCTCGTGTACATGTTTTGTGGAATTAACTTGTTTGCAATTGAAAAAAATAACTATAGTGCAACAGTTGCGGGATGAACCCATAGCAAAAATAAATGATTGGACACCAAAGCAGAGGAAGCTCCAGGTTAAGTTGAACATGGTGGTCGTTGATCAAAGGCTCTTAATGAAGATTGGATGTGCATTATTATGACCAGTTTAATAAACGTTAAAGAAGAGATTTCCTTTACCTATGGAATTTTAACAAGTGGTTCTATGTTTACATACAATTCTATTTTGACAAAGTTCTAGTTCTAATAGGATTTATCTTTCGTTTTCAGTTATAGGTTGAATAATTCAAGTCTTAATTCTATGCTCTATTATCTGGGAGTGGATTTAATAATCTCAGTTAGTTGTTGCTTTCAATAATGATTCCCTTAGCTTGTATATATTTATCGGTTGGATCCGTAGGATAGTTGGTTTTTATCAGTTTTATGTTACCAATTACTTTTAGTTTCAAGACATGAAAAATATTCCAAATGATTGAGTCCAATATGGGGGAAGATCTTCTGTAATATTTTACAATATGCAATAAATGGAGTTAATCTTATGGGGTGCATATTTAATCTATTAGTTAGATTGATTTCAGTTAAAGTGGGGACAGTTACTTGAGTGGACCATTCAAGTTATTGTTCTCCATTTCACCTTTCAATTATTTATTTCTATTAATAGTTGGTATTATTTTATCATTGTTCATAAATCATATGCAAGTTAATTGGACTTTCATTTCTTGCTTATTATGAATGAATATTTTTGAATATGCATGTAATGATTCTTAATATCACTTCAGAGAATAGTCTGGTTGAGTTATCAATTTTTATTAAGGTTTGGTTAATGCAATATCATTTTATTAGTAGTAGTTCAGTTACATTCTTTACTATAGGTACCCATAGCAATTAGTTCTAGTTTATGCTTTTACTATTTTGTAGTTATGTGAATTTCCAACGAGTAGAATAACTTAAGTAGGGTATTTTAAGTAGTTAAAATTCTAGAAGGAAGATATAATGTTGCTCCATCATAAGCTTACAAGCCCTGGGTTGATAATTTAATGTGGTCTTAAGCAATTTCAAGTGGACTGTTCAGCCAGTTAAACCTCTAAATTGAGTAGATTCTACCAAGTTTACAATACATTAGCTTAGACTCTACATTTTTGGCACCATTGTCGGGGATGGTGCTATCTTCATAGACTAGTTTTTAAAGTTTTTATAGTTAATTTCTCTTTTCAAGCATTAGGATTTTTAGATACCATCTTTTCCACACCGATATATACTAACATTATGTAGGACCGTTGAATCTAAAGCCATATTTCATGTATGCAAAGGCAGAGAGATTCCTTGGGTAGGTTCCTTCCCTCCACATGTCAGGAAGCTATTGTAGAAATTGGTGACTATAGTAATCAAAGTGAAGGTACCACTAAAGAAGAAATTTCCTTCTCACCAACCTCTAGCACACATACAGAAGGAACATACCGCACCATGGGTGATGCAATAGATGATGATGATTCCCGACCAACATTTGGGTTTCCCATTATTGACCAATAGAGGGCTACAGTGCTAAAGAACATTCCTCCTTCGGCCTTGCCATTTTTCTATGGGTTAATTACTGAAGACCCAGATACATTCTCTTTGAATTTGATGTCTTATGCAGAAGTTATGACTATACTTCTGATGCACATAGGTTAAAACTTTTCCCTACCACTCTCAAAGATAAAGCTTTGAGATGGTTCATGGGATTAGGTAAAGATGTTTTTCTTGATTGGGACACCATGAAGACATTGTTTTTGGAGAAGTATCAAGACTTCTATAGAGGACTTGATAGGAGGAAAGATGATATTTTCATAATGACACAAAAGGATGATGAGCCTTTAGAAGATTATGTTGAAAGATTTTAGTTTTCTCTAAAGAAAAACCCTCAGAACAAGTTGTCAGAAGAGTCTCTCAAATTAGTATTTTTGAGGGGAGTTAATGGTGACCACATGGATGCCTTGAACCTCATTGGATGAGGGTATATTTCATAGTTACCATTTGAAGATATTTTTAAGGCCTATAGGAATTACTCCAAGACCTTTACTAAATGCCCAAGAGGAGATACAATATCTACAATTGGTAAATCATCTACAGGGGTCTGAAAAATAGAGTTGAGCAACTTGTTATCCAATATGAAAGAAGATATAATTATCCATTCAGCCACTCAGTTGGATATACTCAACATTAAGAGGAAGCAAGAGGAAGTTTAGGCTATGCTTACTGAATATTGTCCAAGTTGCAGATAAAGAAATTGTAAATGCAAAAGAGTGCCCAGCATCCAGCAGGATAAAGTTGAGAAGCCTGATTTTCAACCAATTGAAGGATATGATGGATAGCTCTTTTATATAGCACAAAGGATGCCATGGAAGTAGATACAAGGTATTCCACAAGACCCCCTTAGATTTAATTCATCCTTTTCTATTGGGAATCAAAACTTTTCTTCTTGGAACTCTCAGCCCTAGAAAGTAAACCAAAACCAGTGCCAGAACCCTCAACAATGGCCACAGGCTCAGCCAAATTGGAACCAATAGCCAAATCCATGGCCATAGTAAAAAATTTAGGGTTCCAATTATAATCCACAATTTCCAACCTAGTAGAATATTTGGCAGCCTCAGTGGCAAAAAGGTCGGCAATGGTAGCAAAAATAATGAACTACCAGCATCCTATGCTCCTTCCTCCACAACGACAAAAATCTCTAATGCCTCCATCAAATCTTGCATCCCATCCACCCAAGAAATATAAAATACTTGTCCAACCTACACCTAACCCTAACACTAAGCATGTTCAATAGGCTTATACTAGCGAATCTATGCAATACCCCACTTATGGGGTAGAGGTGAGTGATGTCCACCTTAGATCGGGAAAACAACTTGTTGGACCTTCATCCCCCCAAATTATAGAAAAGGGGGATGAGGAACCTACAATTAAGGCTTCTAATAAACCATCTTTGGCACCTGAGACAAATCAGGTACACCAAACTACCTCAAATCCCAAGCCACCTTTTCCTAAACACCTAGTTATACAAAAGCATCACACACAAGCTGAGATAGATCTTTTAGGATAATTGAAAGATGTGAGAATAAAAATCCCACTTATCCAAGCTATCAAATTCATCCCTATCTATACCAAAACTATAAGGGAACTATGTCTTAAGAAACCGGGTAGGAAAAGAAAAGATCCACAGGCAGTCCATGTCTTGGGAAATCTTGCAGATATCATGTTAGGGAACATTATAGTCCCTAAGTATATAGATCCTGGTAGTCCAGTTATGGAAATTAGGATTAATGGAACCATCATTAAGAATAATTTGATAGACCTGGGGGCAACCATCAATGTCATGACAAAAGAAACAATGTGGTTTCTTCAGTTAGTTAACCTCAGGCCCACACAAACTGTTTTACAGCTAGCTGATAGGTCTATGGTTAAGCCCAAGGGAATTATTGAAGAACTATTCATTGCATTGGATTCTTGGGAATACCCTATGGACTACATAGTGTTACAGCCCAAAGTCAATCTTGCAAGTTACCCACTCATCCTAGGTAGGCCTTGGTTGGAAACAGCTAATACATTTATAGGTTGTAGGTCTAGTAAAATGATAATATCTAATGGGACAATTAAAAATAACTTGGTTCTTTATCCACCATCCCAACCATATGCAAACCTTGAGTACAACATTTGGCACAATTTGGGTGAGGAGGAGGATAAATATTCTCTACAGACACTGATGACTATAGAGTGTAACCCTTATTGGATGACCATGATGAAGATGATCTCATTTCTCACATAATCCAAAATGACTATGGTAGGATTCTACAGCAACAAGACTTCCTCATATTCCTAGAAAACCCCTTGCAAAGTATCTTAACCACCAACTCTACAGAAGAGATATCACAGCTATTTCATGCATTACTACCTCAAAAATGTTTACCCATCATACCAAGCCTTGATCTCTCATCAGTTCAAGAGTCATCAAAGTAAATAGAAATCATGCTAGGAAGGAAGTTGAATGTTAATAATGCCTTGATAGAGGAATAGCGGAATTATCTGCAATTAGTGCTACAAGAACACTCAACCACATATGCATGGGATTACCATGATATGAAGGGCATAGATCCTGATTTATGTATTCACAATATTTATATTAATGATGGCTATAGACCCATTTGACAACCACAGCGACGTATGAATCCTGCTCTCAGGGAGATAGTGAAAGTTGAGCTATAAAATCTCCTTGGTGCAAGTTTTATCTATCTAATTTCAAATAGTGAATGTGTCTCACCTTTGGTAATTGTTCCCAAGAAAGGTGGGAAATGGAAAGCCTATGTAGACTATAGGGAATCAAATGCAACCACTAGGAAAGATCATTTTCCTCTTCCTTTCATAGATCAAGCACTTGACTCGCTAGCTGGGAAGAAGTGATTCTCATTTCTTCACGATTTCAGTGGTTATAACTAGATTAAAATTGCTCCAGAGGACTAGGACAAGACTACATTTACATGTCCTTAGGGGACTTATGCTTACTATGCTCTGCCCTTTGGCTTATGCAATGCTCCAGCTACCTTTCAAAGAGTAGTACTTAGCATATTTTTTGATTATGCACATGACTGCATGGAGATATACATGGATGACTTCACCACTTATGGTGAAAGTTATGAGGAAGCTCACAATAACCTGGAAAAAGTGATAAAAAGGTGTAAAGAACACAACTTGTCACTCAACAATGAAAAGTGTTTCATGATGATGCTACGGGGAATTGTATTGGGATACTTTATATCCAACATAGGAATTCAAGTTGATCCGCACAAAATAGAGATAATATCTACTTTACCCGTTCCTCAGAAACAAAGAGATATCAGGAGCTTCCTTGGCCATGTGGGCTACTACATGCGGTTTATCAAATATTTTAGTAAGATTGTTGCACCTTTATTTTTTTTGCTAAGTAGGACATTGAGTTTGAATGGACCTTTGAGTGTCAACACTCCTTTCAAGAACTAAATAAATATTTGACTCAACCACCAATGTTGAGAGGGCCTAATTGGACTCTCCCATTTCACATACATGTTGATGCTTCAGATTTTTCCATTGGAGCAGTCTTGGGTCAGAAGGATGGCAACAAGGAGTATGCAATTTATTATATCAGCAAGAATCTTCAAGGGGCATAATTAAAGTACACTATAACAGAAAAAGAGATTCTTGTTGTAGTATATGCTATTAATAAATTCAGACACTATATTATTGGCTATCTAGTCTTTGTCCATACAGATCACACAACAATCAGGTATTTGATGAACAAGCCAGTAGTTGGAGGGATATTGGTAATAAGGCTACTTCTCTTACAGGAATTTGACATTAGCATAGTAGACAAACCTGGTAAAGAAAATGTGGTGCCAAACTTCTTGTCAAGATTACCAACTCAATCAACTGAAGAAGTGGTGGATGATTAATTCCTTGATGAACACTTCTTTGATTTACAAATACAAATACCCTGGTATGCAGATATTTCCAATTATTTGGTTACAAAGAAAATTCCACCACATTTCTCACCAAGAGATAAAATGCAGTTGGTTCACAAAAAAAAATTGTACTCCTAGATATCTAGTTATCTATTTTATAAAGGGCATGATAACATCATGAGAATATGCATAAGGGAAGATGATATTTTTGATATCATAAAAGCATGCCACGATGAGCCATGTGGAGGTCATTTTGTATCAAATAGAATAGCTTTTAAGATCCTCACAACTGGCTATTATTGGCCTACTTTACATAAATATGTTCAATACACCAGTAGTCGTGATAGGTTTTAAAGGATGGGAAGGCCAACAAAGAGTGATGAGATGCCCTTACAACCTCAATTGACATTGAAACTTTTTGACAAATGGGGTTTGGACTTCCTTGGTCTGATCTCTCCTACATCTAAAATAAAGGAATATATCCTTTTTTGCACTGATAACTTGACAAAATGGGTGGAATTTAAGGCTCTATACTTTGCAAGAGATGGTAATGTGGCTAAGTTCTTATATGAAGATATTTTTACTAGGTATGGATTACCTATAGAAATAGTCACTAACCAAGGGCCCCAATTTACTTTTGATCTAATTGCCAATTTTGTTGAGGAATACCAAATTAGACATAATAAATTAACACCCTATCATTCGCAAGCTAATGGTTAAGTGGAAGTCAGTAATAGGGAGATAGAAAGCATTCTCGCCAAGACAATGCAGCTGCATAGGAAAGATTGGGTTTCAAGGTTATCTGAAGAAGTTTGGGCATACAAAACTACATGGAAAATAAGCACTGGATTTACACCCTATGATTTTTCTATGGAAAGACAATAGTCCTTCTTATTGAATTTAAATATAAAACATTGAAGATAGCAGTAGAGTTGGGAATGGATTTAACATAAGCACAGAAGGAAAATTTGCATTCCTTGAATCGGTTGGATGAGATAAGAATGGAAGCAGTACATCATACATAGGTAGTATAGCAATAGCGGATAAAGTGCATGATCAGTACATTAAAACAAAAGAGTTCATTGTGGGAGATTGGGCCCTCTTATATGATTCGTAGTATAAATATTTCAAGGGAAAATTCTAGTCTAGATGGTTGGGTCCCTATGAGATTAGCAAGGTTTACTCTAATGGATCAGTAAAATTACACACCACTGATGTAGTTCAGTTTTCCCTTCTCATTAATGGCCATAGACTAAAGTTGTATAAAAATCCATTACAAAAGGATGACTTTATATTTTTACTGATCCAACAATATGGTGTTTCCAGTGAACATGATACATAATCTGATACATAGAGTCCTACTTCAGTAAGATGGGATATAAGAAGCACTTCTGGTGGCCCAAAGATTCAGTTACACAACTCAGTCCTCATTTTTCCTTGTACTAACTTTTCATGTTTTCTTCTCACCAGCACACACTACACGTTATAATAATTTTCAACACATCTTCAGAGGGACCTGTTCTCAATATTCACAAGGGTCTTGATGTCGAAAGGACCTGTAGCTTAAAACTGTCAATGTTCAAAATGGGACCTAACAATGCAGGTTCCCGTAGCAACGTCTAGCAGTCAAAATAATATTCAACTCACTTGGCACCATATTTACTGTGAGTCCATTCACATTCATTTCAAATAAATTGCAAACAAGGATATATTCCAACATAGGAATTCAAGTTGATCTGCACAAAATAAAAATATTATCTACTTTACCTATTCCTCAAAAACAAAGAGATGTCAAGAGCTTCCTTGGTCATACAGGCTACTACATGCGGTTTATCAAATATTTTAGTAAAAAATTTGCACCTTTATTTGTTTTTCTAAGTATGACATTGAGTTCGAATGGACCTTTGAGTGTCAACACTCCTTTCAAGAACTAAATAAATATTTGACTCAACCACCAATGTTGAGAGGGCCTAATTGGACTCTCCCATTTCACATACATGTTGATGCTTCAGATTTTTCCATTGGAGCAGTCTTGGGTCAGATGGATGGCAACAAGGAGTATGCAATTTATTATATCAGCAAGAATCTTCAAGGGGCATAATTAAACTACACTATAATAGAAAAAGAGATGCTTGTTGTATTCTATGCTATTAATAAATTCAGACACTATATTATTTGCTATCTAGTCTTTGTCCATACAGATCACACAGCAATCAGGTATTTGATGAACAAGCCATTAGTTGGAGGGATATTGGTAATAAGGCTACTTCTCTTACAGGAATTTGACATTATCATAGTAGACAAACCTGGTAAAGAAAATATGGTGGAAAAATTCTTGTCCACATTACCAACTCAATCAACTCAAGAATTGGTGGATGATTAATTCCTTGATGAACACTTCTTTGATTTACAAATACAAATACCTTGGTATGCAGATATTTCCAATTATTTGGTTACGGAGAAAATTTCACCACATTTCTCACCAAGAGATAAAATGCAGTTGGTTCACAAAAAAAAATTGTACTCCTAGATATTTGGTGATCTATTTTATACAGGGCATGATAACATCATGAGAATATGCATAAGGGAAGATGATATTTTTGATATCATAAAAGCATGCCACGATGAGCCATGTGGAGGTCATTTTATACCAAATAGAATAGCTTTTAAGATCCTCACAACTGGCTATTATTGGCCTACTTTACATAAATATGTTCAATACACCAGTAGTCGTGATAGGTTTTAAAGGATGGGAAGGCCAACAAAGAGTGATGAGATATCCTTACAACCTCAATTGACATTGGAACTTTTTCACAAATGGGGTTTGGACTTCATTGGTCTGATCTCTCCTACATCTAAAAACAAGGAATATATCCCTGTTTGCACTGATAACTTGACAAAATGGGTGGAAGTTAAGGCTCTATACTTTGCAAGAGATGGTAATGTGGCTAAGTTCTTATTTGAAGATATTTTAAATAGGTATGGATTACCTATAGAAATAGTCATTGACCAAGGGCCCCAATTTACTTTTGATCTAATTGCCAATTTTGTTGAGGAATACCAAATTAGACATAATAAATTAAAACCCTATCATCCCCAGGCTAATGGTTAAGTGGAATTCAGTAATAGGGAGATAGAAAGCATTCTCACCAAGACAATGTAGCTGCATAAGAAAGATTGGGTTTCAAGGTTATCTGAAGAAGTCCGGGCATACAAAACTACATCAAAAATAAGCACTGGATTTACACCCTATGATTTGTCTATGGAAAGACAATAGTGCTTCCTATTGAATTTAAATATAAAATATTGAGGATAGCAGTAGAGTTGTGAATGGATTTAACAGAAGCACAGTAGGAAAATTTGCACTCCTTCAATGGGTTGGATGAGATAAGAATGGAAGCAGTATCATACATAGGTAGTACAGCAATAGCGGATAAAGTGGCATGATCAGTACATTAAAACAAAAGAGTTCATTGTGGGAGATTGGGCCCTCTTATATGATTTACAATATAAATATTTCAAGGGAAAATTCTAGTCTAGATGGTTGGGTTCCTATGAGATTAGCAAGGTTTACTCTAATGGATCAGTAAAATTACACACCACTGATGCATTTCGGTTTTCCCTTCTCGTTAATGGCCATAGACTAAAGTTGTATAAAAAGCCATTACAGAAGGATGACTTTATATTTTTACTGATCCAACAATATGGTGTTTCCAGTGAACATGATACATAATCTGATACATAGAGTCCTACTTCAGTAAGACAGATATAAGTAGCACTTATGGTGGCCCAAAGATTGAGTTACACAGCTCAGTCCCCGTGTTTCCTTGCACTAACTTTCCATGTATTCTTCTCACCAGCACACACTACACGTTATAATAATATTCAACACATCTTCAGAGGGACCTGTTCTCAATATTCACAAGGGTCTTGATGTCGAAGGGACCTGTAGCTTAACACTGTCAATGTTCAAAATGGGACCTAACAGTGCAAGTTCTTGTAGCAACATCTGGCAGTCAAAAGAATATTCAACTCACTTGGCACCATATTTATTGTGAGTGCATTCACATTCATTTCAAATAAATTGCAAACAAGGATATATTCCATCATAGGAATCCAAGTTGATCCGCACAAAATAAAAATATTATCTACTTTACATGTTCCTCATAAACAAAGAGATATCAAGAGCTTCCTTGGTCATGCAAGCTACTACATGTGGTTTATCAAATATTTTAGTAAGATTGTTGCACCTTTATTTGTTTTGCTAAGTATGACATTGAGTTTGAATGGACCTTTGAGTGTCAACACTCCTTTGAAGAACTAAAGAAATATTTGACTCAACCACCAATGTTGAGAGGGCCTAATTGGACTCTCCCATTTCACATACATGTTGATGCTTCAGATTTTTCCATTGGAGCAGTCTTGGGTTAGAAGGATGGAAACAAGGAGTATGCAATTTATTATATCAGTAAGAATCTTCAAGGGGCATAATTAAACTACATTATAATAGAAAAAGAGATGCTTGTTTTTTTAATACTATCAATAAATTTACACTTTATATTATTGGCTATCTAGTCTTTGTCCATACAGATCACACAACAATTAGGTATTTGATGAACAAGCCATTAGTTGGAGGGATATTGGTAATAAGGCTACTTCTCTTACAGTAATTTGACATTAGCATAGTAGACAAACTTGGTAAAGAAAATGTGGTGCCAAACTTCTTGTCAAGATTACCAACTCAATAAACTGAAGAAGTGGTGGATGATTAATTCCTTGATGAACACTTCTTTGATTTACAAATACAAATACCCTGGTATGCAGATATTTCCAATTATTTGGTTATAGAGAAAATTCCACCACATTTCTCAGATAAAATGCAATTGGTTCACAAAAAAAAATTGTACTCCTAGATATCTGGTTATCTATTTTATACAGGGCATGATAACATCATGAGAATATGCATAAGGGAAGATGATATTTTTGATATCATAAAAGCATGCCACGATGAGCCATGTGGAGGTCATTTTGTATCAAATAGAATAGCTTTTAAGATCCTCACAACTAGCTATTATTGGCCTACTTTACATAAATATGTTCAATACACCAATAGTCATGATAGGTTTTAAAGGATGGGAAGGCCAACAAAGAGTGATGAGATGCCCTTACAACCTCAATTGACATTGAAACTTTTTGACAAATGGGGTTTGGACTTCATTGGTCTAATCTCTCCTACATCTAAAAACAAGGAATATATCTTTGTTTGCACTGATAACTTGACAAAATGGGTGGAAGTTAAGGCTATATACTTTGCAAGAGATGGTAATGTGGTTAAGTTCTTATATGAAGATATTTTTACTAGGTATGGATTACCTATAGAAATAGTCACTGACCAAGGGCCCCAATTTACTTTTGATCTAATTGCCAATTTTGTTGAGGAATACCAAATTAGACATAATAAATTAACACCCTATCATCCCCAGGCTAATGGTTAAGTGGAAGTCAGTAATAGGGAGATAGAAATCATTCTCACCAAGACAATGTAGCTGCATAGGAAAGATTGGGTTTCAAGGTTATCTCAAGAAGTCTGGGCATACAAAACTACATGGAAAATAAGCATTGGATTTACACCCTATGATTTTTCTATGGAAAGACAATAGTCCTTCCTATTGAATTTAAATATAAAACATTGAGGATAGCAGTAGAGTTGGGAATGGATATAATAGAAGCATAGAAGGAAAATTTGCATTCCTTGAATGGGTTGGATGAGATAAGAATGGAAGCAGTACATCATACATAGGTAGTACAACAATAGCGGATAAAGTGGCATGATCAGTACATTAAAATAAAAGAGTTCATTGTGGGAGATTGGGCCCTCTTATATGATTCACAGTATAAATATTTCAAGGGAAAATTCTAGTCTAGATGGTTGGGTCCCTATGAGATTAGCAAGGTTTACTCTAATGGATCAGTACAATTACACACCACTGATGCAGTTTGGTTTTCCCTTCTCGTTAATGGACATAAACTAAAGTTGTATAAAAATCCATTACAGAAGGATGACTTTATATTTTTACTGATCCAACAATATGGTGTTTCCAGTGAACATGATACATAATCTGATACATAGAGTCCTACTTCAGTAAGATGGCATATAAGCAGCACTTGTGGTGGCCCAAAGATTGAGTTACATAGCTCAGTCCATGTGTTTCCTTGCACTAAATTTTCATTCTTTCTTCTCACCAACACACACTACATGTTATAATAATTTTCAACACATCTTCAGAGGGACCTATTCTCAATATTCACAAGGGTCTTGATGTCGAAGGGACCTGTAGCTTAACACTGTCAATGTTCAAAATGGGACCTAACACTGCAGGTTCCTGTAGCAACGTCTAGCAGTCAAAGTAATATTCAACTCACTTGGCACCATATTTACTGTGAGTCCATTCACAAAATCAAGTGGCTTAATTTTTTATTGCCTTCTCTCATTTCAATTGCTTGAGCTATCAAATCACCAGCTCATGCTCGTCATTTTTCATCCCATCATATCCACTCGCCACCCACTATTCATTATCTTGCACTTAATATGTATCACATCGAATCAATGAATATATATTCTTTCAGTTTCCACATGCAAAAGATGGTTATTTCCATGGGGAAGTACTTAAAGTATGTTGTTATGATTAATTTAGTTTTCTTTAAACTTTCATACGCTTTTTCATTTAATTCCATGCATGTGAAATATTATGTCTTTAATTTTTATCATAATGAATTTATGCCACCTCCAAATCATCAACATGAAGTTAGGTCGCTTCACCAATTAATTTGGTGGGAGGCTACGTCTTACTCGGTCTTTTTTCCACTCTTTTTGAATCTGCAATCCAAAACCAAATTTAATGAATATTATGACATGCAAAATCCTTAGTTATGTTTTATTTTTGCTGCTATTTTTGTTTCCATTTTGAAATTGCTAAAACTTGAAACCCTAAGATTTTATGATAACTTCAGCTTAGTTAAACTAGAGTTGAACATAAGATGGAATTTATAGTTGCAGTATGGTATAGTAGTAAGGATATATGAGGAAATAGAGGTTTTTAAGTGGTAGAGCAATTTGAAGGTGGTGAGAAGATTGAATCGAATTTTCATAGTTGAATTGGTATATTGAGCAGAGATGAAACAAGGATGGGAAGATATGTTATAAGAAGAGAACCATCAGCTCACCAACAAATTTTGTAGGATGTAGCAATCCTACCTATCTTCATAAGGGTTGGATGGCTCGACTAATTTCTGAAATTAATAGAGTTTATTGATGACTTAACAAGAATATTTGCAAAAACTCTTCAATACGATGAATCCATGGTAAAGGAACTTTTGGTAGATGCATCTGAAACTGCCATTGAATAGGATACTGGACTACCAAGGACAAGAATAGAATTCCCAGCTCGGTCTAATGCAGTTATAGCTTGGGAAGAATTTTGCATAAGAGGAGAGGAATTGGATATCTCATCACAAGGTACGAAAAAGTCTTTCTCTCCACTGGTTGTGGTAAATATGTGACTCTTATATTATTAGATACATTACCTATGATGCAGGTAGACAAAATATTTTTTATACGGCCCATTTCGAATTGTTAAGTCATCTCGGACATAATAGGGTAGTAAATGTACCAAATTTTCTCTATAACTTGTTCAAACAAATGGCCTCAGAATACAAGAAAAGGCAATTTGATACTTCCCTCTCTCATCACAACTTAGTTACCTTGTTGATAAAAATAATTTTAAGAATCCAATACCCACAAGTGAGGTGGGAGGATTTCAGGGCTGAGGAATGCATAGACATTAATAGTTTGTTGGATGCACTTGTAGTGCCTAAGGATGTAGAAAACCAAAATGAGCTTGAAGAGGAAAATCCTCATGTTTTTCCTATGGCCACACCTACCTATAGCCAAGGCGAGAATTAAGAACCTACAGAGCCAAATTCTAGGCCACCCATCAATGAGGAATTACCATCTTCTTCTAAGTCATGAAAACCTAAGAGTCGTAGAGGCAGTGTATGTACCTCCACTACACACTTGAAACCAGAAGAAGATATTTCAAAGAAACAGAGGGATACTCAAAAGAAGAAAAAAAAGGAGGATGTTCCTAAGAAGAAAAAGAGTGTTAAAAAGAAAAAGAGGAAAATTGAAGAAGAAGTATTAACACCTAGATGCTCTGGTAGGCTCAAGAAATAAAGTGCTACAAAATAAAATACAGAGGAACCTAAAGGGGATATGGGTACAGAACAACCTCAAGAAGAATAGCATAAAAAAGAACAACCTCGGGAAAATTTCATGGTTGTAGAAATTGACTCTGAATTGGAGGGGAATGTTCCTTGTAATGAGAATATACAGTGAAAAAGAGAAGGTATGTAGAGAGCAGTTCTGATTCTGAATCAGAAGACATATTTGATACCAAGAAATTACAGACAGAAACCTTCCCTACTCCTTGAGATTATGAAGAAAGTAATGAGTAGTTTGAGAACATAGAGGAAGCTTACATTGAAGACAACGATGTAAGAAAGGAACTCCAGGAGGCATTGTACAAAATTAAACACCTAGAGGAATTGGTACAGAATTATGAGCAGAAGGATAAAGAAAGAGAGGAAAAAATGAAGGAGATGGAGGAGAAACTACAGCTATATAGTCATGGCACTAAAATAGAGGTGCTAGCACAACTGGTTGTTACTAAGACAGGGGATAAATAATTTTCGGTGCCAAATGAGAAACCCCCTCCTCTTAAAAATATTGATTATCATACAACTTGCTCACTTGGATGTCAATTGTGGAAAGTAACTAATAATTTTGCAAAGGAAAAAGAGAAGTAGAGAAAGGAAAAGGAAAAGCATGAACAAGAATTGGAGAAAGGAGATATGGAACTAAATAAAACATCAGTTCGGTTGGAGCAGATAGTAGATAAGGCTACACAAATATTCAGGTGTAGGCCTCCACCAAGAACTTATGCATTTTTCTAAAAGAAAGGTTTTTATGTTTTCAATTCAGTAGATTAGTTAGCAAGCATTCAATTGGCATGAGTCAAACTTCTAAGTTCCTTGAAATTGTTGTTGCTTCCACACCCGAAGACCAAGATAAGTTGTGTGAATTTTATCTACACAACTATGTGATACCTGATGAAGCATAATGGAACCCTTTAATCTTTGTGGGGGATCTTTAGATTAGGGCACTTGCCTCTTACTACAAAAATTAATAGCTCAAGGGTGAGATTATGGAGGAATATGAAGAGAAATAAAAATCTATTGCACTTCCAATCAGAAGAGAGGCTAAGGATCTAGATACAATAATTTATTAATGTATGAGACTCCTTACACATAAGGGATTAGGTAAGAAAATCATGAAGCTCAGGGAGGTAGACTATGACAGAATTAAAATGTCAGTTGTGGGAGTAGGACAACATTGCTTTAAATATGTGCAAGATAGATGGAACAGTTTAACACCTAAACTGCAAAAGAAAGATCCACGTGTCATGCATAATTTCATTGTTATGCTTCAAAGATAAAGTAGTTATATGGCAACTAGTATCAGAAAGGAATTTCATTGGATGCCCCTCACTTTTCATCCACCTATTCTCCTTTATCCGATTCCACATTGGACAGGGGAGAAAAGCGATGAACCTGAGAGAACAAGAGGTATCTGGATGAGGAAGCTTTTAGAACATCAAGGTTTTTATCTAAGACAAATTCAAGATGTTAGCACAATTATGGACCTAAGACAAATTGCTCAGAAGTACAATCAAGATCCCTAAAAAAAATTCTTGGGGACAAGCAAAAAGATAGTTGTGGGGAGTGGTAGGTCTAGATAATGGTTTATTTTATGTTGTTTTATACCTGTCTTAAAATACTTTTAAACATATTCTCCAAATAATGTTCCTACACTATACTATCTTTTCATATCCATTTTGCAGACTTACACCTTAATTATTATGATGGAATTATGGTTATAATATATTAGTATTATATGGTCTATATGAATGAATGTATGAAATTTTGATGGAATGCTATGAGTTAATTGTGATAGTTATCCTCATGTACATTTTTTGCGGAATTAACTTGTTTGCAGTTGAAAAAAGAACCATAGTGTAGTAGTTGCGGGATGGACCCATACCAAAAGGAGATGACTAGACACTGAAGCAAGGGAAGCTCTAGTCTAAGTTGAATGTGGTGGTCGTTGATCAAAGGCTCTTAATTAAGATTGGACGTGTGTTATTATGACCGCTTTAATAAAAATTAAAGAAGAGGTTTCCCTTACCTATGGAATTTTGACAAGTGGTTGTATGTTTACATATAGTTCTATTTTGACAGAGTTCTAGTTCTGATAGGATTTTTCTTTCCTTTTCAGTTATAGGTTGAATAATTGATGCAAGAGCATCCCCGGTTGTAAAGAAATCCTACATCAACCAAAAATAGTTCTTTCTTGCATTGCATTCAGTAGCAGTTCATTTTGGATTTTACTACATCTTTGTGTATCAGCTTGCGGAGCCGACTATTGTGCCTACACCTTGGTCATATCATCTATGCTTGTAGACCAGAAGTTACGATTGATCATTTCCTTGCCAAAGCATTGAGTCTGGCATTCATATTGAAGCATCCATTTGGATATTAACCCTTGTTTCCTACATGGATCTATTTTGGGGACTGAGGAGCATATATTTAAGTGTTGTAGTTCATAGTAGAGGTCGTAGAATTCAGTTAGATCATTGAGTAGATTAGATTCATTACATTATTACAATAACCCTTTAGGGGGGGTATGTAATTAGGCATGTTGGCCAGTTGTATGTTGAAAGCTTGTAAGGCAAGGCCTGTGAGCCCTAGATATTTGCCCATAAGTCCAATCTACATGTAAGCATTTAGTGTTAATGAGAATTCATGTTCGCCTATCTATTCTTTGTGTTATTATATGTTGTGTTGACTCTTTGTTGCACAGTCCAAACTATTCCTTCTGGAACCATCCTACCATGACTCCACCAATAATTCAAGTCATAATTCTACACTCTATTATCTGGGATTGGAGTTAACGATTCCAGTTAGTTATTTCTTTCAATAATGATTCCCTCGGCTTTTATATAGTTGTTGGTTGGATCCGTAGGATAGTTAGTTGGTTTTTATCAGTTTTATGTTACTATATACTTTCAATTTCAAGACATGAACAATATTCCAAATGATTGAGTCCAATTTGTGGAAATATGTTTTGCAATATTTTACAATATGAAATAAATGGAGTTAATCTTATGGGATGCATAGAATCTATTAGTTAGATTGAGTTCAGTTAAAGTGGGAAAAATTACTTGAGGAGGCCACTCGAGGTATTGTTCTCCACTTCACCTTTCAGTTATTTATTTATGTTAATAGTTGTTATTAGTTTATCATTGTTCATAAATCATATGCAAGTTAATTAGAATTTCATTTCTTGCTTATTAGGAATGAATATTTGTTAATATGCATGTAACTATTCTTAGTAGCACTCTAGAGGATAGTCTAGTTGGGTCATTAGTTTTTATTAAGTTTTTGGTTAATGCAGTATCACTTTATTAGCAGTAGTTCAGTTATAGTCTTTATTGTAGGTACCTGTAGCAATTAGTTCTGATTTATGCTTTTACTATTTTATAGTTCTGTGAATTTTCAACGAGTAGAATAACTTAAGTAGGGTAGTTTAAGTAGTTCAAATTCCATGAAGGCATATATAATGTCGCTCCATCATAAGCATATAAGCCCTGGGTTGATAATTTAATGTGGTCTTAAGCAATGTGAAGTGGACTATTCGACCAATTAAAACTCGGAATTGAGTATATTCTAGCAAGTTTACAATACATTATCTCAGACTCTACAAGAGGGAGAGAGAGAGAGAGGGAAGAGAGAGAGAGGGAGTGGGAGAGACCTAAGAGAGAAATATAGAGGGAGGGAGATGCCTAAGAGAGAGGGGGGGGGAGGGGGAGGCACCTGAGAGAGAGAGGGAGAGAGAAAGACCCCGAGGAGAGAGAGAGAGAGAGAGAGAGAGAGAGAGAGAGAGAGAGGGGAGAGAGGGAGTGGAGGGAGAGACTTAAGAGAGAGAGAGAGGGGAGGATACCTGAGAGAGAGGGGGAGGGAGTGGGAGGGACTTGAGAGTGAGAGGGATAGAGAGAAAGAGAGAAATACCTGAGAGGGAGGGAGAGAGCTAAGAGAGAGATATATACCTGAGAGAGAGAGGGAGGGAGTCAGAGGGACCTAAGAGAGAGAGAGAGAGACTTGGATGGACCACAGAGAGAGAGAGGGAGAGGGAGAGAAGGACTTGAGAGGGAGGGGGCAGAGAGATACTTGAGAGAGAGGGTGGGAGGGAGTGAGAGAGGGGGAGAGAGATTTATCTAGTTAGGGTGGGATGGAAAGACTTGAAAGAGAGAGAGAGAGGGAGTGGGAGAGACCTAAGAGAGAGAGGGAGTGGGAGGGACCTAAGAGAGAGTTATTTGTGCCTGAAGAGATCCCATCCATGCTTCTTATTTTAATGTGAGGTAAAGAATGTGGTTATTATTGTGCTTTCTTATTTTAATGATGTGTAGAAGAGGGCCACAAAGGATGTTGGTAAGATTGTAGGCCTCAATGTCATGCAAAAAATTATCGATCCAATAGTTGCAGCTATAATTCATGGCTTCCAAGATGTATTCACTAGAGAAAGAAGCGTTCTCATCTTTGATTTGGGTGGAGGTATGCCCAATGTGTCGGTTCTTTCTATTTGAAAGGGTAATATTTCCATCAAGGTTGATAGAGGGGATGTGCATTTGGGAGGTTAGGATTTTGATAACAGAATGTTTAATTACTGTGTTCAAATTTTCAATACAAAATACACATATGATATCAGTAGTAATGCCAGAGCTAGAGAGAGAGAGTATAAGATATATAATATATAGAAATATTAAATATACTATATATAATATATATCATAATATATAATATATAATATATTTATTATATATATTAATATATAATACATTTATTATATATTCATAATACATAATATTGGTTTTATGTATTATTTGGTTTATAAAAATCGAACGTAATAGATATTCGTTCGTAACAGATATTTGTTATTTATTGTATAGGATTTGAAGCTTCCCCTATGCATACGTATTATTCAAACAGTAAAAATTTAAAAATAATGGATATCCATCTATAACAGATCTGTTATTTATTGTATAATATTTGAAGCTTCCCCTATGTATACATATTAATGTATAATATAATTTATATACTATTTATTATATACCTTAATAATATTATTAATATATATAATAAATTTATTATATAAATATATAATGTATTAATATATAATAAATATATTATAGAGGGGTTTGAAAGGGATAGAGGGAGGGAGAGACTTGAGAGAGAGAGAGAGAGAGAAAGAGTTGAGAGGGAGAGGGAGATGGAGAAAGAGAGAATGAGAAATACCTAAGAGGGATATGGAGAGTGAGAGAGACTTGAGAGAGAGAGAGAGAGAGTGAGTGAGAGGGACCAGAGAGAGTGGGAGAGAGAGAGAGAGAGACCTGAGTGAGAGAGAGAGAGAAGGAGAGGGAGTGGGATTGGGAGGGACTAGAGAGAGGGAGAGTGGGGGAGAGCGAGAGGAGGAGAGAGAATGAGAAATACCTAATAGGGAGATGGAGAGTGAGGGAGACCAAAGAGAGGGAGAGTGGGAGAAAGAGAGAGACCTGAGAGTGAAATGGAGAGTGAGAGAGAGAGAGAATGAGAAATACTTGAGAGGGAGAGGGAGAGTGAGAGATACTAGAGAGAGACTTGAGAGAGAGAGGGAGGGAGGGATAGAGAGAGACCCGAGAGGGAGAGAGGAGAGGAGTGGGGAGAGGAGAGAGAGAGAGAGGAGAGTAGGAGAGAGAGAGAGGAGGGGGAGAGAGGGAGAGAGAGACCCAAGAGGGAGAGGGAGAGGAGAGGGAGAGAGAGGGAGACCCCGAGGAGAGAGTCTGAGAGGGAGAAAGAGGAGAGAGAGAGAGTGAGAGGAGAGAGATCGTGAGAGAGAGAGACAGAGAGAGGGAAGGAGAGAGAGCAAAGAGCAGAGAGACCTGAGAGGGAGAGAGGGAGAGAGAGAGGGAGAGTGGGAGAGAGAGAGAGACTTGAGAGGGAGAGAGAGAGGGAGAGAGAGAGGGAGTGGGAGAGGGAGACAGAGAGGGAGTGGGAGAGACAGAGAGATATATATTGATATATTATATAATTTATTAATTTAATATATACCCTAATAATAATAATAATATATATTATATATTATATAAATATATATAATACATTAATTTAGTATATTAATATATAGTAAATATATATATCATAATATATAATATATTTAGTATAAAATATAAAATATATCATAATATAATATATTAATAGTATTATGCTAATAATAATTCTTAAAACTAAAGTAAACGGATATTTGTTTGTCTATTTTTAATGTTGAAGGTTAAAAAAAAGAAGCACAAGTAGCATAAACGAACCAATCTGGACGTGTTGGAACTGTAACTTTGGTCGCATGAGGATTAGAACAAAAATGAAACCCCTTTGCAACTTGACACTGCATGCACCCAACCCTTTTTTCAACACCTAAAAACTCGACACCACAGGAAAACGCCTTAGAGATATCAAAAATCGAGAAAGGTTATTATAGAAGGGCCCTACGTAATCTCGTAGCCTCAAATAGATTGTTTCTAGGTGACATGGTTTCTAAGTAACAACTTGTCAAATATTTCTACCTTTCAGCACTTTGGACTCTTAAGGGATATCGTTGGTCCCATGTAGCTCAAACTATTTCAGTATGTTTTGGTTCGAAACAGGGCCATGCCTAGCCTAAATGTACCCAATCAGACGTGTTGGAACTATTTTTAGAGCATACTAACCTCCTTTTCATTGACGATAAAATATTTTTCTTATCTTTATATTTCTTTTCTAAGTGGTTAATTTTAGTCTTTAGTTGTTTTGCTTCAATTTCAATGCTTAGGACAACATCATCCCTTTTTATGATAGATTTTTCAATGCTTAGGACAACAACTTCATTTATTCAAATCCACTTATAGCATCATCTCTCACTTTCTTTTCCTGCACAAATTCTTACCAAATACAAAACCTCAATTGTGTTAGGTTGAATGGCATATATGACAACAATTGCTATATAACAAGTTTGGTGTAGGTCAAGGTTGATTTACATATATGACAATATCATATGAGTGTTATTGCTTTTGTGTGAAGTGTGCATTATGACTAGTGTGCATCAAGCCCATATGGTATGCCTAGTTTGCTTATCCATGCATTATGGTTAGCAACATTCATTTTTGTGCATTACAATAATACAATTGCATGTGGAAAGTCAAATAACATGCATTCTATGGAGTTGTATTTGGTTTGTTTAATGGTTATATCACACTCATATAGTGTGCATATATAGTGTTTTTTCATGCATCATGGTTAAGTGATGTCTTAATTTTTGATCATGATTATTGTATAGATTTCACATGAACAATCTAATGAACATGTATCTTGTTCAGTTGTAAAGACTTTGTTTGAAGTTTTCATCAAACCCCTATGGTGTACATAACGTTCTTATTTATGTATCATGGTTGAAAGATAGTGACTCTTATTCATGATGATTTTATACCTTCTACATGTTATTAAGCTTGAAGTTTTTAATGGAATGAATGTTGAATTGAGTTGTAATGGTTTTGTTTGATGGTTGCATCACTCATATGGTTTGTATAGAGTGTTTAGCACCACTGGGTGACACTGATTTTTATCAAGATGGCTATATTATTTTTGAATGAACACTGTAATGACATATATTTCATTAAGTTGTATGGGATTTGTTTGAAGTTTTTAATCTATCAAAAGAATTGATTCCATAAGACTGTCATAAGCTACTCTTTTCATCTTTTTTTCCTTGTCTATGAGACCACAATTCTTTGAGGCATATTTTTAAACAGTTCTTCTCAACAAATATTATACAGTTCTTTTCATACCATTTTTCATTAATTTTAACTTTTGAAAAATAAATCATTTGCCCAGATTTCAAAAAAAAAAAATCAAATGTAAATTCATGCAAGAGAGCTTAAAATCATGTGTATTCTCAAATTGAGTGTTTGATAAAAATTCTTTGGTAGACATGTAAGAAAAATATGGCATAATAGAAAACCACTCCCAAACAGATATCTGAGTCACTTAATAGAAAATCCGCACACAAAAAGGAGATGCAGACTATAGAAATAAGTTCTCGGGTTTTTCTTTTTTGATTTTATGCAATAGGAAATGGATATTCGTTTCAAAACGAATATATGTTTCCTTTATGTCATTTTTTAAATAACTGGTCAGATGCAGGACCTAACCACTATATATTATGCATGAGTATTTTTTGTATTATATAATATATGATATAAAATGCATTATTGTAATACAATATATAATATGATAATATAATATATTTTATTACAATAATGTTTTATATTATATGTATTATCATATATTGTATTATATTAAAATATAATATATCATATTATTATATTATATTATATTTATTTATTTATTTTATATGTAAGTTCTATCAAAGGGGATAGTGCCCATTTACATTGATCTTAGATGGAAAAACGTGCCAGAGTACATTCTACTACTGAAAACTCAAAGATGAGATACCACACATCCATTAGCTTTTTCTCCAAATTTTGTTTGGGAACAGAGATGCATATTGAGTGTTAGTTCATTTTTCTTTCTTTTCATTTGTACCAAAGTATAGCGGTCTTCTTTTGTCTCTTCAGACAATCCCTCATCTGAAAGTTCTATGTGCAAGTTTCTCCCTCCAAGGGGATCTAGCTCAAAAGCTACAATTTGATAATCTACACCCCCAATCTAGTTGTGATCCTTTACAGACGTTACATTATCCTTCCCTAATGGAGGTGGATTTTCCCCCACCCCCACCTTGTCTGAAATGTGTGTATCCTTTGGGAATTTGACCCCATCTGTTTTCTCATTGGAAGTCTGAGTAGTGGTTTCCTAAAAAGAGGTGGTTTCTTCTTTCTCTATTGAGTAGTGGTAGAGAGATACCTCTCTCCACCAAGTGGTTTGCCCATCCATTTTCTTCTTGGCACACTGGGCAGCCATGTGGCCTATATTGAAGCATCTATGACAATGGAAAGGAAGTCCCTCATAATCTAACATCTAGTTCCAGCTCCCATCAGTAGTTTTGAAAAGGATATCGACTAGGAGATCTTGATTCATATCTATCTCCAGCAAGGTTTGAGCATAGGTTGTGTGCAGGTAGTTTGAAGACCTTATATCAGTAGCAAGGAATTTCCCCAGTGAATTTCCCAAAGCCTCAAAATAGGAATCAAACCAAAATTGAAGTGGGAGATTTGGAAGTCTTACCCAAATTGGAGTTGTCGCAAAAAAATTAGATGAAAGGTTAAATGTAGGATACCAAGGTTTCAACATAAGAAAGTGCTCTTTACAGCTCCAATGAAAGTTGTAAAAATTATGTTGTGATCTTGAATGCTATCAAAAACCACCAGAAAGAATCCTCAAGCACAAGGATAAATCTGAAGGTTTCCTTCCAAGATGGGCCTCCATTTTTCTGCAATCCAATCATGCAGCTCAGATAAACTAGGCCACAACCCTCTAAATCTCCCGATCAAGCCATTTTTCATGAAGAACTCCACATTTTCTGCAATTTCCCGCGCGACATCACCCCCCAATTTCACCGTGGGAGTGGAACTGGCACATTTGAGAGGTATTACCCTTGGATGCAATGTGGCATCTTTGTCTAAGCATCCATTGATTCTCGCCTTGGGCTTCCCCGTCCACAAACTGTTGTCAAGAGAAGGCCACAGGCCAAACCTATTCTTCTGCCTGCATTCACTTCCATGTGTACCCCAACCATCCACATTTTTTGAAGTCTTAATTCCCATAGGCTTGAGTGGCAGCGAGCGGACGGGCTTTTGTAAATTATTGCTCTTTTACATCACTGCATGCAGCCCACTAGCCACCTTCGCCAAGGAATGCCCTCGGTCTGCAGAGTGGCATGAATTTGGAGAGGCGAGGGGCAAACCAGACCAAATGAATGTTGTATGTCAATGGGTTTGTGCTTAAATGGAAAGACCATATGGTTCTCAAGATGGATATCAATGTTCAAATCCCCAAAAGTGACATCTTAAGTTGGAATTTCAAGTGGTGGCTCTTGGACTCCATTGTGGCGTCTTAGTTGAATAAGTGGTTTTAAGTTGAATATGTTGAAGGGAAGGAGGTCCCCCTTGTGGCATCCATTGGTGTGGGGACAATCTAAATAATCCCTCTTTACTGATTAAAAAATAAATTAAAACTTAAAAATTAAAATAAATAAATTTTATATAATATTTAATATTATATAAGTATTATAATGTATTATAATATATTAAATATATAATATTATATTATATATATTATAATATTATATTATATATATATTATAATATTAAATTATATATATATTATAATATTATATTATATATATTATAATATTATATTATATATATAATATTATTATTATAATAATATAATATTATATTATATAATTATATAATATTAAATAATAATATAATATTATTATATAATATAATATTATATAATAATATAATATTATATAATAATATTATATTGTATAATTATATAATATTTTATAATTATATAATATTGTAATGTATTTTATATTATATATTATATATAATACAAACAATGCTTGCACATAACATATGGGGTTCAGGTCCCAAACCCAGCCAAATTAAAAAAAATCCAACCTAAACGAAATGGATATCTATTTTGAACGGATATTTGATTAGGTTTGGTATTTGCTATGGCACCATGTACTTTCTACTCGAGCCTAGAAAAAGTTAAAGCAGATTTTCTCATTTTTGAGCAAGTTAAAAATGCCTTTTTTTCACATCGCCACTTTTTGGACCCCCATGATCTTGCACAGACCCAGTTAATATTTTAATGCATGATTTTCTAATGAGGGTGTTGATCCCTTCTCATGCTTAAGGTGAAACTGTTGGCCCCACAGTTACCGTTGCACCAAAAGATTGACCTGTCAATGCTTGATACAACTGCCAGAGTTAACGGATCCACGGGATGCGATTAGTCCATGTCGTGAATCCTGAGGGGAGCGTTGACCATATGCCAACAAACTCCCCCTCACCGTTACCCGAGGGGATTTGAACCCGACACCTTTGGCTCTGATACCAATTGTTGGCCCCATAATTATCATTGCACCAAAAGATCAACCTGTTAATGCCCAATACAACTGCTAGAGTTAATGGACCCACAAGAGGTGGTTAGTCCATGTCGTGAATCTTGAGGGGATCGTTGACCATCTACCAACATAAACATCTAATTGTAATCCAAAATTTAAGGAAACTACAATGATGTTTTAGTCATGTAGAGGTAGAAAGTCTAAGAATAGACCTAATGGTTAATAGGGGCAACATACTTTCCTTCTCTATTCTTTGCACTTTCATGATTACATCCTTAAATTTGAAGGGATTTGGTGTCCTAAGATATCATAGCCATGTTATTATCACATATTCCTTATACACTAGGGGCACCCTGCCTTCTCCCTCATTCCTATCTACACCCACTAGGGACTTAATACCTTACCTACAACATTTTATGCTCATACTCTTGGATGTCACATTGGAGGCATAAGGCAATCTAGTGAACTATGTACTTCATTGAGGACCACATCAGCATTTTATATTGCCCATGTTAGGGGAACATGATTACCTAAATTTGAACTAGTATATAGGCATATTGTGACACCATTATTGGGATACACTATGTCGTGGGCATATTTTATTGTAAGGAAGTGTTAGATCATACATTCAATCATCAATTTAGCACCTCAAAGAAACCCCCACTTGGTATTTTGGAGCTAGAAGTAAAGAAGGTATTACCCACCTTAACAATTGGTTTTAAGTTACCCAGCTTGGGTGAGTGCATAAAGATGGGGGGCCAAAAAGTGGCCAACCATCTTTGAAATTTTAAAAAAGGCATAACACGAGTGTGTTATGTTCTCTATAAAAAGAGCAACTTTCATTCATTCTTTTTGCATTTTCCTACTAATTTGCGGCCTGCAAACCCTCAAGAGCACCCTCACATTATAGGAGAGCTCATTCTTCACTGTTTCTTCATTATTTCTTCATCAAATCTTTTCCAAAATTCTATCATGACGTTGGGGAGGTCAAAGGAGTAAGTTTTTATTTTTATTTTTGTGTGAATTTGTAATTAAATAGGTAAACTTAATATGTTTTTTGATTTAAATTTATTTAATTTTTAGGAAATGATAATGCACCTCCAAACCCTCCTAGAATTTCTTCTTCAAAATATTGATTCTCAACTTAAAATCCCTATCGATGAACAAGCCCAACAAACACCTCCAACAATTCCTCAATATGCTCCAGGAACTCAAGAAAATTTAATGGGGTGAATCGAGGATACAATTACAATGTTGAAAGATCATGCAAGCTCAACCTCACATAGATCCACGCTTTCTCAATCACTTGAATCAATGTTATCAAATGTAGATTCAATTAGCAAGCAAATAACTAGTTGGTCGGATAAGAGATGAGAGTATAGATAATTTTATGCAGATAAATTATCTTATAAACAAGTGAAAGATAAAAAAATCACAACATTTGAATTGTGTTCCCTATTCACAAACCCTACAATGAATCAACCTTTACACCCTTCAAGCAATAGGTTCCCTTTCCATTGGTGCAACCACCAAGGGATAAAGAACCATTTTTGGCAGAGGTAGTGGATGGTTTTTTACCATCCCCCATGCAACAACAATGAGGTGTTGTAATATTTTTTGAGGAAACTCTATTGTGAGTTTGTCCTCAATAAGATCCCAAACTATTTTGATATGTGAGATATTGGTGTGTACACCCCATAGCTAGATATTAGTGTACATACTACCCTAGGAAACCAAAATATTTCATTATGCTAGCATGTATTCATGGGATTTGATGATCTTGTGGGCTATTATGACTGTCCTAACATGACAATAGACTATTATGTGGATTATGATAGCCCTAAACTGATAAGAACTCTATTTTTTATGAATTTTTCCATCATTGCTAAGAATTCATGTTATGATTGGGTGATCCCACAATACTAGTTTACAATTTTTGGGCAAACTAGACACTGAACTAATTTTTTTTTACTAAATCTTCACTTTCGGACTCCTATAGCGGCTAAACTATGAAGAATTTGAAGATGTTGCAAACTAGTGATTTGTGAAGTTTTGTCTATATATTCTAAATATATTTTTTTCAAAAAATTGGAATCAAATTGCACTTCTTTTTCCATCTCCTTTGAAAACTAGCTTTTAAAAAAACAACATTTTTAAGGAGTGACGCTCACCGTATACAACATAAAACATTTTGTATGAAGGATTAAATTCTAATTTTTTTGAATTTATATTTGTAAATATGATATCTAGCACTTTCATTTGGTTTCATATTTTTTTATTAAATATTTTTTCCTTAATCAAGTTTCGAAGTCAAACCAATTACAATTGAAACATAGGCGAACTATATACAACATAAAAAAAATTGTATGTATCGAAATTCAATTTATTTTTTTAATGGATCAAGGACATCAATACCCAGCCTAAACATTTTTTTTTTTAATTATTTTGATAATCTGCTATTTTTCCACGTGTGCAGAACAGAGAGCTTGATTTTTGGTGAAAAACCTATGTTTAATAAAACAAAAAAAATGCATACATAATAAAACAAAAACATATTAAAATTATATTCATTGGATAGATTTTTATGAGGACTATCATTATCATTTAAAATAATTTTTAAATTAATTCATTTGATCCCCCAAAAGGTAAATCAAAAGTGATTTTTTATTAGCATTTTGATAGGTGTAAAGGAGACTTCGTTGTAGGTATGGTTTAAAACTAGCAAGGTTCTATCCAAGGGGGTTTGATCTAAGGTGGTTTGATCAAACCCTCTTCAATTGGAATCCTTAAAATGGAACTTTTTAAGGCTTAAATCATTATATTTTTTTTAAAATATTTGACTTCAACAAAAATAAGAATCTCCCAGAAATTGTAAACTAGCTTTGTGGGATCACCCGATTGTAGGAGTTGAATATTAACTCTATACTCAAGACCACCTGCAAAAACAATGAAAACCTTCCACAAGACAGTATACAAGAAATTATCTTGCTTGATATTAAGATCTATCAAATATGATGATGAGGTGTGTTCAAAAGTATACAATGGCCTTGCTTATATAGACAAGGTGTTATTAACTACCTAATGCAAAACATTAAATGTCGTATGTTATTATTAAATGACCTAGGACACTAGAATTAAATAAAAGTTAAAAATATAAGATTGGATAAGATCTTATCTAGAAAACTAAGACTTCTAAAAATATGCCTAGGACCTAAGTGGACTTAACATGTAAATAGGACCATGCAATATATTTCCTGCCTCTGTGTTTGAACTTCCCGCTCCTCTGCGTTTGAACTTCCTGTGTGCATGGTGGACTCTATTTTGGGGGTACCCAATGGTCCCCCTCTACCCCCCCCTAACCTGTGCTCCTCTCTTTTGGGCCCGTGTCTATCGGGTACCACCCCTGCGGGGACAGCGCTTTCACCATCAGGCTTATCGAAGATTATGGTGGTTCCGGGTGAATCTTCTTGCCAGCGGTAGAGATCTCTCTGGTTGTTGGTTGGAAGGATGTGCTTTCCAATAGAAAACAAGTCTCCTTCTTGTTTCCTCATTAACCTGAGGTTGTCACGGCTTTTGGGATGGATTTTAACATTCCTGATTTGATTTGTGACAGGATTCTCTCCTCCATGGATAATGTTGTAGTGGGTAGAAAACTTTCTATCTGCCCAACGGTGGATATGGTTCGGAAATGGGTAGCGGAAAAATGGTGCCTTAAGGGTAGTGTGCAGATCTACATGATGGTTGGTGTTCTTTTCCTTTTTAGATTCACGGATGCGGAGGACTTGGTGGTGACTCTATCATCGGGTATGTGGGTTTATGGGAAACATAGCCTTGCTATGTGTCACTGGAAACCAGGTTTTGACCCTACTTCAAATCTGAATAAGTCAGCTCCAATTTGGGTGCAGTTGTTGGGCTTACCTTTGGAGTATTGGGATGAAGTCATTTTCAAAGGTATTGGGGATTCCTTGGGTCGATTTTTCACCACTGACTCTATTACAAACTTGAAATCTAGGTTAGTCTTTGTTAGATTCTGTGTTAATATTTGTGTTGATAAATTCCTTCCAAACATTGTAAAGTTGTGCTCTAAGTTTGGTTGTTGGATACAACCAGTATGTTATGAGAATTTTGTGGTGTACTGTCAGAAGTGTGCTAAAGTTGGGAAGGATTTATGACTGTAAATCTACCTTCATTCGGGAGATAAGTTTAATTGTACTGTGGAAAATCTCACTCCTCCATCTGGAAATGATCCTCGTCCATTGGATGACTCTAGGCTTATTCCCCCAAGTGCTACTCATTCACATGAGTAACCTCTGCCTTCACCCACCTTTTTCGATCCACCTTCTGGACTAGTTGACCTCAGTGCTTTATTGGAGTTTGTTGTTAAACCCCTGTCTATCCATATGACTCAGGACCCTGGCTCTTCGGCTATTGATCCTTTGTTTGCGGTGGTTTCTGTGGGGACTTGTGATACATTGACTGAGGATGGTGAAATCTGGGAGGAAGAGAGCTCTGGTATGGTTAATGAATCTATAGAAAGTCTGGGGAGCTTAAAACTTGAGAAAACTATAGAAGAAGGGATATGGACAACGCCAAAGAAAAAAGGAAGGAAGAAGAAGGCAGATGTGGGAGGTGACTCCAATCCAGGGAGACCTTCTCATAGACACACTAGGATGAGAGAAAAGACAAATGATATTTCCCTGGGAAAGCAGAGGACATTGGATGTGTCCTCAAAAAAAGGTCAGAAATGAGATTTATGTCATGGAATGTTCATGGGCTCAATAGCTTCCACAAACAACGTGCTTTGAAGGACTATGTCTTGAACATAAGATTTATGTGTGCCTACTACAAGAAGCCAAAATGATGAAAGTTAATTTTGATAAAATTTCTAAATTTATTTGGCCAAATGTTGCTTATGTCTACAGTGATGTTGGGGGTGCTTCGGGGGGTCTAGTTGTGCTTTAGAACCCATCTAAATTTCAGGGCTCTGAATTATTCCACTGTAAAAATAGTTTGGGGACCTCGTTTACCTACCTTGGTGAATCATGTTTTATAATAAATATTTATGCTCCAAATTAGAGGAATGCGAGGAGTACTTTGTGGCATGACATTGCGGTTAAAATAAATCTGAATAGGGGAGGTCGTTGGCTGGTTGCTGGAGATTTTAACTCTCCCCTCTTTCTATTGCAAAAAAGTGGTGGCCTTTTGGATTACTCTGACAGCATGGCTGACGTAGCCAATTTTTTGAATTCTTCGAGTTTAATTGATATTGAGCTCATGGGCCAAACATTCACTTGGTCTAATAGACGCACTGGTAAAAACCTAATTTAGGTCCGGCTAGACCGCTTCCTCTACTCTCCACACTGGACTAATCTTTTAGATGCCCATTTAATAACCCTACCTAGGACAGTCTCTAACCATAACCCCCTTTTGATGACCACCAATTTTTGCCCTATTGTGGGTCCCTTTCCCTTCCTCTTTGAGATAATATGGAACTCTCATCTTGATTTCAAAAATAAAATTGTTGAATGGTGGAATGTTCATGTCCATGGCTCCCCCATGTATAGGATTTTCTTCAAACTTAAACATATAAAAAACATGGTTAAAGTATGGAACAAGAATGTGTTTGGTGATGTATTTCAAAAAAAAAAAATTGTTAGAAGGAGAGTTGAGGACCTTACAAAATAAAATGGAGGAGGGAGATGACAGTCAGCGGACTCACAACTAGGAATGGGGAACCAAGATGGAATAGGAACGGGTTCTCAAAAATGAGGAAGTCTTTTGGAAGCAAAAATCAAGAGTCCAATGGTTGAAGGAAGGTGATAGGAATGCCTCCTTCTTTCATGTTCCAGCCATCAAGCATAGGAAAAGGAATCAAATTTATAAGCTGACTAATGCTTCTAGGGTGGTGATTTCAAATCATGCTCGGATTGGCCTTTATGTTGTTGACTATTTTTAGGAGGCTTATTCGGGCCCAACTGAGGCGCCTAATCCGGGCTTGGATAGTGTGATTCTCAACCATCTTCCTACCACCATTTCTTAGGAAGATAATATGGGGATTCTTAGTACTATTTCTATGGAAGAAGTTTGTCTGGCTACCTTTAGCATGGGGGCTTTCAAAGCCTCGGGGCCTGATGGTTTTCCTCCTGCCTTCTTTTAGATTTTATGGGATATTGTGAGTGGGGACCTTGTGTTTGCGGCCAGGGACTTCTTCAAATCGGGTAAAATCCTCAAATAATTGAACCATACCTTCATCGCCCTTATCCCCAAGATTGGTGAGCCTCAATCCATGACTGATTTCTGACCCATTAGCCTTTGTAACACCTTCTATAAGATAATTTATAAGATTTTAGTGAATCGTATCAAACCTCTTTTGGATAAAATCATTAGTCCTACTCAAAAGGGTTTTGTCCCTGGGTGACATATTTTTTATGCTACTTTGACCACCCACAAACTGCTCCATTCCATGGATAGATGTAATTATGTGGGGATGGCTCTCAAGCTGGACATCTCTAAAGCTTATGATAAAGTGTTATGGGATTTCATCCCGAAGGCATTGGCTAAGTTTGGTTTCAATAATTTGGTCATCAAACTCATTATAGAATGGGTTAATATTGTAAAGTACTATGTTATTGTTAATGGATCCCCCTTTGGGTTCTTCTCTGCTAGAAGAGGGATCAGATAAGGTTTATCGCCCTATATTTTCATAATGATTGTTGATGTGCTCAGCAATAACTTCACTGGTCTGCTATCAGAGGGCTCCATTATGGGCATTAGAGTGGCTTCCTCCCTAGATCCGATTCTTGTGTAGCAATTTGTGGATGACACTTTTCTCATTGGAAAAGCCTCTGTGGTGGAAGCTAGGAAATGGAAAGCTTGCCTCAACAATTATGCCTCGTGTTCTAGTCAAAGCATCAATTACAATAAAAAGATGATCTATTTCTTTAACCGCATGCCTAATTTGCAATCCAGGGTGACTGTGGTCCTGGGATGTGGTCCTAGGATGTGTCAGTGGTTCTCTCTCATCAGTCTACCTTGGGCTCCCCCTCATGGTTAAGGAGGTCACCACTAGATTATGGAACTCGATTTTGGAAAGGATTCAAAAGAAATTGGCTGGGTGGAAGGGCTCCATCCTAAGCCATGATAGAAAACTCCAACTACTCACAGCGGCCCTCCAAGTTATCCCCCCTTACTTCCTCTCCATTTTTAATATGCCTAAGTACATTGTTGATAAGTTTGAAAACATCCAAAGGAATTTCCTCTGGTCTGGGACTGAGGAGAAGAAGAAACTTTCTTTGGTGAAATGTGAAAAGGTCTACTGGGAAAAGTTCTACCAGGCCAAAAATTGTGGTGGGCTAGGAGTCAGGACAATTGTCAACTCTAACAGGGATCTGATGGCCAAGGTTGGTTGGGATCGGTTAAGGAACACTAAGGATTGGTGTAAAATTTTGAATTCCAAATATCTTTAGGATAGGCCTTTGATCAATTGTCTCTTGGAGTCTCACCCCCAGGGCTCCTTAGTCTAGAGGAGCATTTGTAGCACACAAGGCCTGTTAAGGAAAGGGATTAAATGGAAAATGGGCAATGGGAACATAATCAAATTCTAGGAAGATACGTGGCTAATTGACACCCCTCTGGCTTACTCTAAATTTGGGACTATTATGGGATTGGCCCAGAGATTCTTTGGCATCCATATCTCGGATTATGTTTCAGGACCCCCTGGAGCTAGGAATTGTAAAGACCTTATCTTCTTCTGACCCCAGTCTCAAGACCTTTGTTGTCTAGCTCAGTCCCTTCAGGTGATTCTCTCTAGCACCAGGTTTCCCTCCTATGATAGAGAGGATGAGTTATTTCAGACCTTTGACAAACAAGGGGATCTCTTTGTGAGGTTGGCATACAAACTGTTGGCATACAAACTGTTGACAAACCAAAAGACTGTTGAGGAACCCTGGAAGAAGATTTGGAATTGCCACATGATCCCTAAAATTAATTTCTTCTGCTGGACGGCCTATCATAGCAAGATTCTTACTCAAAACAATTTGAGAAAACGGGGTTTTTGTATCCCCGATAGATGTTTACTTTGTAAGAATGGGGAGAAAAATGTCAGTCACCTGTTGTTACACTGCCTGTTTGCTGCTGAAGTTTGGGGGCTGGATTTTGAGAAACTCGATGTCTCTTGGGTTATGAGCAAGGATCTCTTATTGTTCATTCTAGGTTGGTATGGTCCCTATTACCACCCTTTGCCTGGTGAAATTTGGAATCAGGTCCCTCCTGTCTTGGGTTGGCGTCTATGGAAGGAGAGGAATAATAGGGTTTTTAGGAATGTTGAGAGGAGCCCTAAGGATTTTTTCGACATTGGTGCTTGGCTCATTGAGGAGAACATCTCCCTCTTTAATGGGAAACTTTTGGAGGTGGGGTCATTGGATTTCAAAATTAGAATGGCCAAGGCTTGGCATTAGGGATTAGAGGTTAACTCTTTTGATAACTCGAAATTCTTAGCCAGGAAAATACTAAATGGGAGCCTCTGGATAGAGGTTGGTTTAAACTCAATTTTGATGGGGCTGCTAAGGGACACCCAGGCAGGGCAAGTATAGGGGGAGTGATTAGATATCCTGGGGGGATTATGGTTGTGGGATTTGCTAGAGGTATTGGGTTCCAGTTTTCTATAGTGGTGGAAGCTCGTGCGCTGCTCATGGGCCTCAAAGTTGTTGTCTCTTTAGGGAATTTTGATTTCCACATCGAAGGAGACTCAAATTCCATTATGGATGTTGTGAATAAAAATGGACTAATTGGCAGGAATAGTAAATATATTTTGTTGTATGCCAAGTTCCTTTTATCCAAATTTAGGGATAAAAAGGTGACACATATTTTTAGAGAAGGCAACCAAGTGGCAGATGCCTTGGCTAATCTTGGCTCTTGTTGGGGTTTTGCTAAATGTTGGAGGAGAATGGAAAGGTTACCACCAAAAATTCAAGCTATCATCTTGAGGGAACAAAGCAACCAATTAACGCAATGATTTTAAAACTATGGATGATGGGTGTTGTTTGGGGGGTCCACCTGATTTCTTTGGGGGTCTGGTGGATGAGTGTTAACCTTCAGGTGGCTTACAGGTGGAGGGACTCTAACTTTTTGGCTCATTATAGGCTTAGAGATTTCCATGTGTGGGGAACAGACTGGTGGATCCACTTGTCCGTCCTTTGGACCTAGCGGATGGGTTCGATTACTAAGGTGGCTAACAGGTGGCGGGGTTTAAATTTTAAGGCTGCCAATATGGAAAAAAAAGGTGGCTTGATGAAGTAAATAAGGAAGGACATGACTTCAATAAATTCAAGGAGTCGTACCATGCGATCTCTCCTCTTGGGGATCGTGTGATATCTTGTTATATCTCATATGTTTGAGAGTTTTATTAATGATTTGACTCTTCATTATGAAAGAAAGCCTCCTTCTAGTGTCTTCGTGCTAGGTATTTTAGCATGTGTCTCTATGTATACCCTTAGGAATATTTCTATATTTAGCCATACGGCCTTTTTTCCTTATTTTTTGTGCATTTTCTCCAAGCCAAAGGAACTCTGCATGACCGCCAATTCCTGCCTTGTTGGATGCAATCTTCCCAAGATCCTCATCAACTTCGTTTTCAAGTCACCCTGTGGTGATTTTCATTTTCACGCATGCAACCTATACATTGGCCTTATTACCCATCGTTGTATCCCTTTCCTAAATTAATACAATGTGATAATTATCAGTTATCCTGTTGGATTCTCCATTTGGTATCTTTTGCAAACTCTTGAGCTTTCTGTGCAGGTTGGAAAAATGGGTGGTGAGCGGGTGAGGATTGAGTCGAATAACTGTGAGGAATTCTGGAATAATCCTTTAGTTTGGCACATTTGCGTGGAAGGTGGCATTGCTCCTCTTATGGAGATATTGCTCAGCCATGACCCTAACTTGTTTGGCCAGTTTGCCAACTCATGGAAGGATTATAGGGTCTCAATGGGAGGTATTTCATTTAAAATTAGTAAGGAATTCATAGCACAAGCCACGGGATTACAGTACACCGGGAAAAAATACCCCAAACACACCAAGAAATTGGATAATGAAAGCTTGAAATATTTTTTTAGAGGTGATGAGGAACCGATGCAGAACCAATTGATTTTTGAGAGAGAAGCTCTCTCGAAACCCTAGAATTAGGTGTGCCTTGTGCTGATGAAGTATGTCACCTTGAAAGGTAGGTTTAAAACCTTCCTTTTTATCACTTTCCCCTATTGAATCATTTAATACACAAGATGTTGCTTATTTTTCCTTTCTTTCTTCTAATGGATTTGGAAAACTTAGTCAAAAAATGCAAAGAGTTATCCAGCCTTAACCCCAGTGAACTTTCGTCACTCCCGCTCTAGCAAGGGCTCATTTTGAGACTTTACCACTTCCACCTGGCCCTTTTCCCTCCTAAATCTATTACGGTTGTGCACATTGAGGATATTGAACCCCTGTCAGTTGTGAATATTTCCCAGGCCAAGTCCAAAAGCCCTCCCCGAAAATCCAATATGGGCACTGCGGGGAATCCCAAAGCCAAGATGGCCACCAAGAAACTTAAGGGAGGGTTGGGTATGGCTCATGCTAGTGCGATGGCGGGTCTTCGTGAATTGCAGTCCACTCCTACGAATTTGTCCTACAAGGCCACCACTGCAAAAAAAGGGAAGGAGAAAGGTACGTTGGACCTGATTGTTAGGGAAGGGAAGGGCAAGAACATAATAGGGAAAGACTCCAGAGGAAACACTGTTGTGGGGACTACTGTGATGACTGGTAGGGAAAATACCAGAAGGAGATCTGGGAGGCTTGCGAAGAATAGTAAAAAGAGGCAAATTATGGAGGATTCGGAAGAGGAGCGGTCTTATAGCATAGAGCACAAGGAAGAGGAAACTGAGGATGATGATGACGAGAATGTGGAGGGGCCCCTATTTACTCTTGAGGACAACAAGGTTCCTAAAGATGGCTCAGCCTCTCACTCTTTGCATCCCCTGGTTGAAGAGCCTAGAGACATCCCAAGGACCATGGACATTGGGGAGGAGCCCTATGATTTGGAAAAGAAAATGGACACGATCAACAAAAGGTTTCGTGGGTTGACCCGCTTCACTATGAATTTTGGCCATTTCGTCACTAGCACCCTATCAAATGTCATCAAGGAGGAGTTGGAGGGAAATAACAGTAAGGAGAATAAAGAAGTTGGATTGGGGATGAGGTCGTGGACCTCCTACTTAAAAATTGGGATAACGCTAGTTAGTTGTTGTCGATGTTGGTGTCATGTATGTTTGTTGCCTCTCTGTGGTCTCTGTGTTGTCTGTGTTGTCTGTGGGTTGTCTTTGTTTCTATTTACTTTTTAGTCTTGTTTATTTTTGGCCCTTTTGGCTCGATGTGAATGGTACGATGCCCTGAAAATGCTGCTTAACATTTCAAAAACATGTAAATAGGACCCACTAATTAACTAGTTAGGTAGATTACCTATTTACACCAATAATGATTGTTAAAATTTAGCTAAGGATACTACCAATTGGAAATGTTACATAAGGAATACATGATATTTTTCAAGATTTTATGGAAAATGGAAACTCATCAAATCTATCAAATTCTCATTACCTCTAAGAGCTCAGGATTGGCAAGTTCATGAACAAGCTAGAGGAATTTAAAGAATAAATTGAAGAGTGTTTGGGTGGAAGCCAAGTAAGTTGATATAGTTTTATAATGCTTCAACTTGTATTTCCTTGGTCCCTTACCTTACAAAGCCTGAAGTTAGCATTAGTGCATAACCAAATATGAACAAAAAATCAAAAGTATAATAAAAATATTAAAAACAAATATAAAAAAACAAGAAAAAAACAAAGAGAAAATACAAAAACAGTAGCAAAGGAACCACTCATTAGCTAATTGGAGGCCCCACAAAGTCAAAAATGCTAGACATCGCCTCCCTCTCTACAAATATTAGGTGCAACTTAGTATTCAATGAATTAGACTCTTTGCTAGAAACAACCATTGTAGCTTTACCTTTTCTTCATCTAGATTTGTTATCCTTCTATACAATCTTAAAGCTTTTGGTAGTGAAATTGAGCTTTCCTTTCTCATAATGATCATGTTACTAACCAACTCCTCTATCTCCTTAAATTTAATTTTCATCACCAATATTATTTGTTGAAGGACATCCATTTTATTTCTATTTATGTACAAAATAGTACAAGGAGCACCATAATTTTTATTTACCTCCTTAACGTCCCCTTTCTTATCAAGCTAAACCATTTTGGTATGGTTTTCAGTTTCTTGTTTTGATTTTTTTCATCTTTCTCTTAGGGCTTATCCTATTTTTCAATTTTAATTGGCTTATCCTTCTCATATGAAACTTATTGCAACTTCTTGGGATTGCCTATGTTTTATAACTACAAAATCAATGAATCTTAATTATTTATTTGTATCCTATCACTAGTAGTATGTGTGATGATTATATAATTATAAATTCATGCATTCTAGTGATGTACTACCTTATTTTATCCAATCTGGTGTGTTTCTCGACGATCAATATTTTTCACTACATATGAACTTGATGCAGGAGCATCTGGGTGGACTAGCAATCAACATCAACCAAAAATGTATTTTCTCTTCAATGTTTTTTTTTTTTAATTTTGGTGTAGGTTGGAGCTTCAAGAGCATATTTTGGAGTTTTTGAAGGATAAAATCTTCATTTACCAATACTTGGATTTTCATTTCAAAAATTAGAGGCAAAAAATGTGTTTAATCTGATTTAAAATTATCAAGTATAAATTTAAGGCTTGAAGGATTTAAGGGGTCCATTGGCATGTTAGAGGGAACTTTAAAATAATAATTAATATTCATTTTATCAATTTTGATTCCTATAGAATTTTTCATAAGGAAAGTGACCTTTGACATTTCATTCTTGTCTTATTGGGTGCTTAAAATGGAGTGAAAAGATAGTGTTTTTTGAAAAAAATGACTCTTCAAGTACCAAAGAATCATGACTTGGTTTTTTATTTTATTCATTTTCCAAAGGCATCTACATCAGCAAGGAATTTTATATGGTGAAGCAACATTAACAGCACATTTTGGAAGCAAAACTATGTCTTTATTTCATTCTTTGTGAAGGAATTTCAGAGGTCAAGTTGAGGGAAATGAAAGGAAAGATTTGGGTGCCACTTTTTGGTTCTTGAAAGGATGTAAGAATATATAAAATACAGCCTTTAATGGTGTAAAAAGGCAGCAATCAACAACAACAAGGTTGGAGAAAGAACTCGCATGTTTCTCTTGAGAGTTGCATAAGAAAGAGTGTAGGAAATCAGCTTGTGAAGAGAAGAGGAATAGAAGAAGAGAAAAATAATTTTATAGGTTTATTTTAGGTGTTCAATGTATCCATGAGAGCTTCATAATGAAGATAATAATCAGTTTTTAGAAGATGATTGAAGCCAAGAATGTTTGAAGATATGAGGATTTGAAGACTCGTAGACAAGATATGTCTAGAAAAGCTTGTAAAAAATTCTGAACTTTATTCAATGTTGAATCCTTCATATATGTATTAATATTGAGTAATGTTCATATATGAATGTACATGAATGTTTAAATAAATATATGTTTCAGATTCTTTTTCTATTTATATGTTAATGTGGATTGGATGACATGTTGAGGCTACAAGATTGGGTAGTTTGATAAGACCCCCAAATCTTGTCTGCATCAAAACCCTATGGTATTCAAGGTAGTATTTCACATAATGATACCTCCCATGATGATGGAATACATTTTTCTCTATCTCTCACACCTTGATGTATTGAATATTAGAGAAAAAGGTTAACAAATCTTGCAACTATAGAGACTGAGGATAAAGGAATCAAATTTGGTAAAGTTGCCCAAGACAACCAAATTTAAAGCTAATATATAGATGGATTACCAATTGTAAATGATTGATGATAAAAAATTATATGTAATTCATAAACTATTAAAGTGCAGGATATCAATAAATCAATTTATAACATGTTATTATCCATAACTCAACCATTCCAGAGTGGTTATACATTCAAATTTTAAATTTAAACATAGGGAAATGTTCACACAAGGAATAAATTATATTGTATATTGATTTGTGTATATAAAAGTGTAGAATAATTATGGACACATATGCAAATTTGGCATATATGCCAATTCAAAACTTTTTTTACAAAATGCAGGATATATCATTTCAATATCTATATAAAATGTACATGTTGAATAACTATGTAAATCCTAATTGTCCAATTGACCCTAGATGTCTCAATAAAATCCTAAACTTGTGGTTGATCATCAAAATCTAGCCTCTTCATGCCACTTGATGGTTATGAAGTTGGAGCACATAATAACAATTCAAACCAAAAATTAGATTAATTAGCTCAATGGTACATAATTTAGACTACTAAATGGAAACTTATCTACTATAATTTAGAACTTTCAAATTAACATCTAAATAACTATATTAAACTATAATTTCTCTAAACTATCAATTAAAGTAAAATTCAATTCATGATTACCTTAACTCTTTGTTTCTTTCCCAACAAACATTCTATAAATGAGGGTCGCGTAGGACGATCAAGAGTCCTAAAATATTGTAATGGTCATTTGATCCCCCAAAAGGTAAATAAAAAGTGATTTTTTATCAGCATTTTGATAGGTGTAAAGGAGACTCATTTATAGGTATGGTTTAAAACTAGCGATGTTTTATCCAAGTGGATTTGATCTAAGGTAGTTTGATCAAACCCTCTTCAATTGGAATCCTTGAAATGGAACTTTTAAAGGCCTAAATCGTTATATTTTCTTAAAATATATGATTTCAGCAAAAATTAGTTCCTCTTAGAAATTGTAAACCAGCTTTGTGGGATCGCCCATGAATGACCACCCCTTAGGATGATCATGTGTTCTATTTGTAGACATCCAAATTTGATCACTTCCGTATGATCAAAATCGTCTACTTTATTCATATATTCCATTAACAGTGATTAAATAATTTATTTAATCATTATTTCATTTTCTACCTAAAGTTCCTAAAGTATCTAATTAAATAAATTAAATACTTTACCTTACCCCATTTTCTTCTCTAAATTAAATAAATATGACAGATTATTTAATTTAGTCATTTAACCCATTTGGATTAAAATCAATTTTTAATTCCTTTTTTCTCTCTCCTTGTCACATTCTCCATAACCCTCTTCTAATCCGGATTAAATTAATTAATCTGTGATTAGGATGGGCACCACTTAATCTTGATTAAGTGTCACATCCTCCATAATCTCCCACTTGCCTCTAATCTCTCATTAGTTACCTTAATCCTGTGTTTGCACAACCTTAATCAGAATCATTAGCCACATTTGGCTTACCTTTTCTGGTCAACCTTCTCACTTACCATTTTTAGCCTGGACTCTCTTCCCCATGTGAATTTTTAATTCATATTTATTCAACCAAGGTTTCTCTCTTCCCCATGTGAATTTTTAATTCACTTTTATCTTTCCAAGGTCTTTCCCATCCCCATGCAAAATTCTAGAAGCCTTGCCTTGTCACTTCACATGTGCCAAGGGTTTCTAGAACCTTGGACTTGTCACATCTCCCACATGTGACAAATCTCCAGTTTTTTGAGACCTCCTTTTATCCAATGAATCCTCCATTCAATGTAAATTTTTAATTTATATTTATTCTTCCCACACATTTCCCCTTTTCCCATGGAGATTTTTGAGGAATTCTAAAATTCCTCAAAAGTTTCTTTCATCCTCACTTGGGAACAAGAAGTTCCTTTTTGAGGAAATCTTCTCATTCCCCAAGGTACCTCAAAGGTAATTGTCCTTCATCCACCTCATGTACTTCCCTTCCACCTCTTGTCCTTCTCTTCCACCTCATTTCCACATCACTCCACCTTAAAACATCTCACCCTCCACATGTCAAGATGTGAGGGCTTGTGAGTCCTCAACTCACCATAGCCCTTCATCTTGATCTTTGTTGGATCAATCCCAACCGTTGAATTCTCTAGAGAATTCAATTTGGCCTATAAATACCCCTTCAATTCCTTCATTTTAGGGGATCAAGTTTTTTGCAAATAAACTCTTGCAAAATTTTCATTCAAGCTCTCATCCATTTTAGCACCCATATTGCATCAATTCATCTTGCATCCACTTCATTTCATTTCCATCCAAGGATCACACAAGACTTCAACATCAAGGGCCAACCAAGGAAGCAACAACATGAAGGTATAACAGCAATTTATTTGTTTATCTTGCTTTCATATTGTTCATTTTCTTAGGCTAATCATTGAGGTGCCCTATTATCTTGTTGTTTCTCTTTATTGCACTGTTAGTTTTATCTAACATCTCACACATTTAGGGAGCAACACTTTATTAGGATCACATTTCTGGCACGCCCGGTGGGACCCACAAAGGGGTCTCTTTCTTTCACGTTTTTTGTTGTTTGCTTGTTTTCAGATTCAGGTCGCAGAGGGGCGAACTTGCCCTCCCGGACGCCGCAGAGGGGTGACCTTGCCCTCTGTTTCTAATTGTTTTCTGCAGAGGGGCGACCTTGCCCTCTATTTTTGACTGTTTTCTGCAAAAGGGCGACCTTGCCCTCTGTTTCTGACTGTTTTCTGCAGAGGGGTGACCTTGCCCTTTGTTTTCGATTATTTTTTTCTGCAAAGGGGTGACCTTGCCCTTTGTTTTTGACTGTTTTCTGCAGAGGCGTGACCCTGCCCTTTTAGATTGTTTTCTGACTGTTTTCTACAGAGGGGCGAACCTGCACTTTACTATTTTTAACTGTTTTTTGCAGAGGGGTGACCCTACCCTTTTAGGCTGTTTTCTAACTGTTTTATGCAGAGGGGCGAACCTGCCCTTTACTATTTCTGACTGTTTTCTGCAAAGGGGCAAATCTGCCCTTTTAGGTTGTTTTCTGACTATTTTCTGTAGAGGGGCGAACCTGCCCTTTTACTATTCTGACTATTTTCTGTAGAGGGGCGAACCTGTCCTTAACAGCACATTCGAGGGGGTAAAAAGGGGCACTTGAACTTCGTGTTTCTCTTCTTACTTTTGTTGTTTCATGCGCTAATCCTCTAATCTTGTTTGGTGGTGAGTGAAGTCAAATTTGCTGCACATCACAAAGAAGGGCAAGAAGATAAACAACTAACATTTCCTTGCAGGACCTTCTTTTTTATTCTAATTTTTAAAAGTCTTTCCTTGCTATTTTATCTATGTACTTAGTATAAGTAGGAGAAAGTAATATTTGTTGTTTGCTGTGTCTATTTTACTTATTTTACCTTAAGGGGGCATTGGTTTGTTTTCACTTTCCTCCTTTGCACGTTGTGCGGATCCGAAGGAGGTAGTTGGAAACAATTAGTGTCATCTTCTTAGCGGGACCTGCTTGGGGATTTTATCACCCTAAGGAACGATCCCAACCACGCGTACCGGTGAGGTATATAAAGGGGGGAGAGCCAAAGCTGTACCCCAATCCAATTGTGTCGTAATTGGCAGAATGTTAATGCTAGGGTGATACCTAGATAGACGTGAAGAGTTGGTCCGAGCCTTTCAGTATCTCGCTGGAGCTCCCGACTCATGCTTGTGACGGACTGGTGTTCATGGTTTGTGCCTCATGTACCGAGCGTATATCGAGGACTCCCTAGAAACCTTGTTCATCCTAGAG
Source organism: Sequoiadendron giganteum (assembly GCA_007115665.2). Classification (NCBI taxonomy): domain Eukaryota; kingdom Viridiplantae; phylum Streptophyta; class Pinopsida; order Cupressales; family Cupressaceae; genus Sequoiadendron; species Sequoiadendron giganteum. Next base: position 63,255,771 of record CM021107.1, read on the forward strand.
TAAGACCTTTGCCGGCCATACCCGTTAAAATGTTAATCATAGGATTGTGCTTGTTCAAAGTGTCTTTCTGTGAAGAACCAGTAAATTTTGGTAAGTCAAACTGTCATTAAACCATTTTAAGTCCTTGCCAAAATCCCTTATCCAAACCAAGTTCAAACTTTCACTGCAAAGGGGCGACCTTGCCCTTTGTTTCAGCCATTTTCTGCAAAGGGGCGACCTTGCCCTCTGTTTTAGCCATTTTCTGTAGAGGGGTGACCTTGCCCTCTATTTCAGCCATTTTCTACAGAGGAGCGACCTTTCCCTCTGTTCCATCTTTTTCTACAGAAGTGCGAATACGCCCCCTGAACGAACAGTTTCACCCGTTTGATCATTTTGAATCTTCGTTTGAATCCCCAAAACCTCCATTTGACCATTTGATCACCCTAAACACTCATTTGACCAATTCAAACACTCATTTGATCATTCCAAACCTCCATTTAACCTTTCCAAAAAAACGTCCATTTACCAAAAAAAAAAAAAAAACTTTAAAACCTTGATTTAGGAGTTATTTTTCCCAAATTGACCAAGGTGTTAAATTGATCGTTATCCTACATAATCAATCCTTGTCTTCAACCTAATCAATCCGCTCCTATCTTGAAATGGATTTGTGTTGTAAGTCAACATCATTGGCCCAAATCAATCCCCTTCCATCTCAAGGTGGATTAGGCATCATAATCATTAATTTAATCCGATCAACCAACGTTACCAGTCACCTAGGGTGATCTCCAAATCAAGTTTTAGGATCCCTTCCATCATCCAATCATCAATCCCAATCATCATTTGACCCAATCATCAATCCAAATCATCATTTAATCCAATCACCACCCAATCACCAAGTTGACACACCATCATTCAATCCAATCCAAATCATCATTTGATCCAATCCAATCCAATCACCAAATCCAATCATCATCCAATCATCAAGTGATACATCATCACTTGATCCAAATCAAATCTAATCATCATCCAATCATCAAGTGATACATCATCACTTGACCCAAATCAAATCCGATCATCATCCAATCATCAAGTGATACATCATCACTTGATCCAAATCAAATCCAATCATCATCCAATCTCATCAAGTTGATATATCATCACTAGATCCAAACCAATCCAATCATCATCCAATCATCAATAGTGATACATCATCATTTGATCCAATCAAACCAACATCAATCATCATCTAATTCAAATCAATCAATCCAAATCATCGCCTAAGTCATCATCTAGAAGTTGAATCTTGAAACCACTTAGTCATTTTGCATGTTCATGCCCATTCAAACCCGCTCACAAACAAAAAAGCAAATGGCAGACCAACAAACACAAGGTTCCCAACCAAATGCCCCTCAAGATCCTAATAACATTCCACATGATCCCCATAATGGCGTTTCATCCCAATCAAACACTGACATCCAGAATATCACACCACCTAGTGACGAAAACATGGTCAATCAACCTGAAGTCACAATTGACGAATATCTCAGCAATCCTGCCAATGTCCAAATGACAGATCGCCTCCTAAACGAACGTGGGGATAAGATCCTTGCCACCTTACTCATGAAGGGAGTCAAATCACCATCCGGTTTCGATACATCACAATATGCCCTTCCCCCATTTATCAACCCACAAATGTCACAAAATGTTCCAAAAAGCTCCTACGTTCCTGAAGGTGCACCCACCGAAAATTGGTACCACCCCGAACTTGGAAATGATGTCATCCATCAAGTCCAAGAATATCCTCGTCTTCCAACCACAACATCTACCATTCCACCACCCGATCCCAATGACCCCCACATCTATGGCATGCTGTCATACATCTCATCTGCTCCACCGCTTCCTCCCCCATATTCTAATATTGGGGGCACACCTCCACTTACCAACGCACTACCGCCTGCATCTCAACAACCTCCAAATAATCCACACCAATCCACCCCACCACCAGCACCGCCACAATATGTTGCTACTACAATAGCTTCATCTCAACACTTACATCAACAACATCCACAACATCCTTCCATTCTCACACAACCATCACATCAAGCGGTGCAACATACATCTCAACAACAACAACAACACATCCCACCTAACCCATCACAACAACAACAATACATCCCATCTCACCTGCCTCAACAACAACAAATCTTACCTCATCAACAACAACAACAACCTCCACAATAACATATGCACATCCCTACGCAAACACACCATAACCCGCTCACCAAATACCTTTATCATCCCTCTAGCACATACACTATTCCATCCCATACAAACCCTCCTCAAAATGCGCAAAACCAAACACGTACCCAACCACCATCTTACACCAACCCTACACAACCTCAACACAATCCTCATCAACAAACGCTAAACCCATATCCATATGCCATGCAACAAACCACCATTGCACAACAAAACCAATCCTACCCACCCTATTTTCAACAACAACCAGCTCACCAACATGGGGCACCTTACACTTCCTATTATCAACAAACATCATCACATCAACAAAGAGGCCCTACCATTATGCATTATCAAAATGCTATGGAGCAACAGGCCCCCTCTCTTGTGTCTTACTATCAACAACAAGTGGCTCCCACTCAACACAACCAATCATCCACCTATCAACCTTCTTACAATCAACCGATACATTCATACCCGACTCAGCCCATTTATGATCCAACAATGGGAGGGCCATCCCCATCATACCCACAACATTATCCATACACTCAATCCACTTTGACTCCCGTCAACAAAGACTTAGAAGAAGTAAAAGCCGCATTAAAGGACTTACAAGCTGGAATGGGAAAACAATCCTTCAAGTTTGAGGACATATGCCCTTACCCATTTGATCCCTCCATTTCCTTGGTTCCTTTTCCTAAACATTTTGAGATACCCAAATTTGACAAATACAAAGGAACCAAGGATCCTAGAGCTCACCTTCAAGAGTTTTATGCTCATTGCCAAGAAGTCATGCACAATGAAAATTACCTCATTCGACTTTTCCCTAAAAGTCTGCAAGGGGTTGCCCTCAACTGGTTTATGGGTTTGGAAAAGGGATCTATCAAGACCTTCGCATAGCTATCTGAACAGTTTTTCACTCCTCTTTTAACTTAGAGAAATATATCGACACACTAGATCTCCTCAAAGAAAAACAACGCGATGGAGAGACCTTTGCAAGCTACTTGCAAAGATGGCGTGCCTTGGCTAGTAGGATGAAATCCCCACCAACAGAAAAAGACATGGTAACATTGTTTATCGAAAACTCTCACCCAAATATGGCACACAATTTCCAACTCCATCACATCACTACTTTTGTGGGACTTGTGGAGAAAGGCCCCATCTTAGAACGAGCCCTTGTCGCAAGAGGACAAGTCAAACATTTCAATTCCGATAGAGAGAAGTCCTTTGGGGATAAACCTCATTTTTGGAATAGAAAAAAAAATGGCATCAATGATGGTGTCACTGACACTAAACATGTCCAAGTGGCCAACACCACACAAAGATATCCTTCCCAACAACAATTGTCCGTTCAGAACGCCATATCTGTTCCCCAAGGGGCACCGCGACAACAAGCCAATCAAAATAACCAAGGTGGAATAAATGACAATTCACTCAGATGGGGGAACCCCTTAGCACAGTGTTTAATAAGCTTCTTCAAGCTAAGTACCCCATAACATACCCTGTCACCAAACCCCTCGATACGTCTAAACCCAAGCCCGCTTGGTTTAAAGACAATGAATACTGCGAATTCCACAAAATTAAGGGACATACCTCGGATAAATGTCAAGGGTTAAAAACCTACATCCAAGGTCTCATTGATCAAGGCGAAATACATGTAGACGCTAACGCAACATCTTCATCCAATGCTCAATTACAAATATACCAAAATGCCTTTCCTAATCATAATCAGGGTCCTAGTACGTCCAACTCAAATCCTGGACCTAGCAATAACAACCAGCCAGGAAACAGTACCAATAACATCAACTACAAAAATGTACCATACAATTATCAAGGTGTGGTTTCATATGTAGAACAAGTGGAACCCCGTGTATCCATGATACATGTTAAGGGAAAAGATCCACAATGTGCTGTTACTACTCGGCGAAACTGCATCACGATCCCAGCAGCATCTCCATCCACCCAACGACCATCCACCAATTCCCAGTATAATATCCTAGACCATCTAGGTAAAACTACAGCCCAAATATCCATTTTGGATCTGCTTAAGTCATCTCCCATACATCAAGATATCCTAACTAAGGCTTTGCAAAGCACACAAGTACCTGATAATATTGCCCCTACCCAATTTCAAGCATTGGTAGGCAATCTTTCATCGACCTATCAGCTAGCCTTTAGCCAAAAGGACATGTCGCATCTCGATTCAAACCACAACCGCCCCCTCCATCTCGAGGTTGGTGTCAACTGTCAAAAAGTAAAAATGGTATTAGTAGATAATGGTTCAGCCCTAAATCTATGTACGTTAAAGTTTATACAACAGGTTGGATACACCCAAGCTGATCTGAGAAATCAAGTGATCACCATCAAGGCTTATGATAATGCAGAGCGAGATTATGAAGGCATTATTTTCCTCCTTATACAAGTGGGGCCCATTGTACAATACACTATGTGCCATGTTCTAGACCTTGAACTCCCATACAACATCCTTCTTGGCCATCCATGGATTCACTCTATGCAAGCCATACCATCCACTTATCACCAATGCCTAAAATTCCCATTTCAAGGAATGGAAGTCACCATACAAGCCAACGCTCAACCCTTTGAATATTGTCGCACCTTGGAGGCCTCTTTTCCACATTCACATTATTGCCCAGGGGTCGAAATGGGGGCACCACCGACATCCGATCCTATCCCATCCACCAATACTTTGAATGCATCATCTCCACCATCATCCACACCCCCTTCCACCGTCACCAAGGTCCAGATCATGGATAAGGGATTTGGTGAATACGAAATGCACACCACACTCAATGTGGAAACCATGCCACCTTCGCCCCACACATATGGGCAACCGATTCTACCATTACCAGAAGTAGAAGAAAAGACGCTCACCCTCACTTCCAAGAATGTGGGGTCCACAACATTCAATAATTTGGGATCCCTCCAGGATCTAATGGACGATGATATCAGTCAATGGGTTTATCGGGAGGAGCCTGAACCACCACGGCCCCTTATTGAATACTTTCATGAAGCCTATCCACATGCCTCCAAATTCATTGAAAATTGCCATTACCAAGGCAGAGGCCTTGGTGCAGAAGAACAAGGAAGACGTTTGCCCATCGAAGCAACTACCATCCGACCAAGGAATTTGGGCTTGGGCTATGATACCAAACATAAGGGTCTTACAACATCCGCTAACACCTCTAACAATGTTAGTGTTGACAACAGTTCCCTTGAAGACATACCGGAGGAGGAATCCATCATACACGCGTACGACGATTTGAATCACATTGACCTCCCCACCATGTTTGAATGCTTATCCATTTGTACCATAACTTTATCCCTTAAACATCCTGAGCTTATCGATCATGACCTACAAGGTAGCACACCAGTTAGCACTTTTCCATCAGAAGATACCTATGTACATCTAATGGGATTGGGGGAAGATGAACGCCCTAATCACAAAAGCAAGAAGAAACAAAAGAAGAATGGATCATCAAGTGAAAACCTCACCGAGGCACTTTTTGACTATGAGAAAGTAAAAACAAAGGATGTATCTGACAGTGAAAACCTTGATACGGCACTAGAAGATGGGGACGTTCATCTTCCCCTTGTAGGAACACGACTATCTGAGCAATCTTCGATTCTCATTGAAGAAACGCAAGAGGTGAACCTGGGGACAGAAGAGATTCCAAGAATAACCTATGTGGCTAAATCTTTATCTGAAGTAGAATACACCACCATTGTCTGAATTCTCTGTGAAGGGATTATCAACTTTGCATGGGCTTACTCTGATATGCCTGGCTTAGATCCCAATCTTGTTGTCCACCATCTGGATGTTCATCTAGAGACTAAACCTGTCAAGCAGAAGCTCCGAAAAATGCACCCACAAGTGGCGTTATTGGTTAAGAAAGAACTAGAAAAGTTACTGGATGCTGGTTTTATCAGGCCCATTGACTACTCTGATTGGATCTCTAATATTGTACCTGTTGCTAAACCCAATGGAGACATCAGGATTTGTACAGATTTTTGGGATCTCAACAAAGCTTTCCCAAAAGATGACTTCCCCTTGCCTAACATCGACATGTTAGTCGACATCACTATGGGACAAGAGATGCTATCCCTCATGGATGGCTTCTCTGGCTATAATCAGATCTGGATTGCCCTCGACGATCAACATAAAACTGCTTTTACAACACCTTGGGGTACATTCTGTTATAATGTCATGCCCTTTGGTCTCAAAAATGCAGGGGCAACATATCAATGGGCAATGACGGTTATATTCCATGACCTCATTCACATCATCATGGAAGACTATGTCGATGACCTACTAGCAAAATCTGGAACCAGGGAAGAACACCCTACCATTTTGAAACGGATCTTTGAGCGCTTAGAACAATACAAGCTTCGACTAAATCCAAAAAAGTGGGTATTCGGTGTCACATCAGGGAAACTCTTGGGCTTCATAGTGTCCCGCAGAGGCATCGAGGTTGACCCAGCTAAGGTGAAAGCTATCATGGATATGCCTCCTCCAAGAAACTTGAAACAATTAAGGAGTCTCCAAGGGAAACTACAATCCATCCACCGCTTTATAGCTCAACTTGCAGATAAATGTCAATCCTTCGCCCACCTTCTCAAGAAAGACACCAACTTCAAATGGAATCAACAATGTCAGTTGGGCTTCGACATGCTCAAAGGATATTTAGCCCACCCGCCAATCTTGATGCCACCTATCCCTGGCAAACCCCTCCTACTGTACATATTGGCCACGTTAGTAGCATTGGGGGAATTATTGGCACAACATGATGAATCTTCAAAGGAACGGGTGATCTATTACATCAGTAGCACACTGGTCGGGTATGAACTCAACTATTCACCAATGGAAAAGGCCTGTCTTGATGTGGTTTTCAGCACACAAAAGCTATGCCACTATATGCTAAGCCATCCTATAAAATTAATATCCAAAGTCAACCCCCTCAAGTACCTGCTATCCAAGATAGCCCTGACTGGTCGAATGGCTAAATGGATCATGCTCCTCAGTGAGTTTGATATAGAATATGTAGATAGAAAAGCCACTAAAGGACAACTAATAGCTGATCAGTTGGCGGATGCCCCATTAGTGGATGCTTATCCCATAGAAACTGAATTCCCAGATGAAGGAGTATTTGCAGTCTCAGAAACCACCACCTAGACATTGTACTTTGATGGAGCACACACCCATAATGGATCGGGGGCAGGAATCTTGCTTATCACCCCCCAAGGCGACTACATACCAAAATCATTCAGAGTGGCTTTTCCTTGCACCAACAACATCTCTGAATATGAAGCCCTTCTCACCAGCCTCAGAATTGCAGTTCAATGGCACATCACCCACTTGCAAGTTTTTGGTGACTCCCAGTTAGTCATAAAACAGGTCAACGATGAGTTTCTGAAAAAAGATGAAAAGTTGTTGCCTTACAAATGCATGGTGGATGACTTCAAGAAATATTTCACTACCATCCAATTTGAGCAGATCCCGAGACTCCAAAATAAGGCAGCAGATGCTATGGCTACCATTGGTTCTCTCCTCGACATGCCGAAAGATTGCACAAATTGTCAGTTCCTAGTTGAGCAACTCCTAATCCCAGCGTACGATATCCCTAAGAATGACATGGTGTGTGCTATTGTAGGTCCTGAATCCCCTTGGTACCATGACATTTACACCTACATTCATGACAACACCCCCCCGCCTGATCTCACATGAAACCAACGTAAATCATTTATCCAACGTACAGCTTGTTATACCATTATCAGTGATACACTTTATCGACGTGGGTATGATGGAACTCTCCTCCGTTTTCTAGACAAAATTGAAGCCCGCACAACATTAACAAAAGTGCATAGCGGTATTTGTGGGGCCCATTCTAATGGTATGGCCCTAGCCAAGCGAATTCTCAGAGCAGGATATTACTGGCCCACAATGGAACATGATGCTTGTGAGTATGTCAAAAAGTGTCTTCCGTGCCAACAACATGTAGATTTGATTCACGCTCCAGCACAAGATCTCCAACCCATCAAGACACCTTGGCCATTTTCACAATGGGGTTTCAACTTGATTAGCAAGATCTACCCTCCATCTTCAGATGGTCACACCTTTATCATCACAGCCACTAAATACTTCACCAAGTGGGTGGAAGCCATTCCACTCACTCAAATCACTGGTGTTCAGATCTCTAAGTTTATCCTATATCATATCCTCTGTAGGTATGGTATCCCCTCTACCATCATCACCAACAATGAAAAACCATTCAAAAATAAGTGCATGAAGTCCCTTTGTGACACATATCATATCCAACATCATTGGTCCACTCCCTATTACCCCCAAGGTAATGGACAGGCAGAAGCAACAAATAAAACATTGATCAAAATCATTAAGAAGATGTTCAATAGCACTGGCCGCGATTGGCACCTCCATATCCATCCTGCTCTTTGGGCCTACCGTACATCCATCTGCACCCCTACTGGAGCCACTCCATATTCTCTTGTCTATGGCGTTGAGGCCATCTTGCCAATTGAAGTTGAAATCCCTTCACTCCGCATCTCCCTCAAGAATCTCATCACTGATGAAGACACCCGGGTGGCACGCTTGGCACAATTGAAATTGCTCGATGAAAAGAGAGTCAAGGCTTATACCCATCTACAAGCTTACCAACATCAACTCAAAAGGAGCTACAATAAGAAATTCCACCCTCGCCAATTCGAGATTGGTGATTTAGTCCTAAAAGAAAACCAGCGGAATCAACAAGATCGAGAGAAGAAAGGTAAGTTTGAAGCAAACTAGTTGGGCCCTTATGTCATCACCTCCAAGTATGGTTCTAGTGTCTACAGGCTCTCTACCCTTGAAGGTGAGCCTTTGGAGGAACCCATCAATATCATGCATCTGAAGAAGTTCTACACTTAGATCAGCTGGGGTATCCTTCCTGGTAAAAGTCAAAATTACAAAAAAAAAGTAAAATATCCAAAAATCCAAAATAGTAAAGAGAAATAATTTGTCCTATGGTGAAAACCACCCCTCGTGGCACTTTGGATACGTGCGATTGGTGAAAACCTGGCAACAGGCGCCTCTCGTATAAGGCTAAATCATTATCTACTGAGCATCCTAGTTACTCTATGGCTTACCCACCGATTCCTCAATCCCCATATCCTCCCATCTGCTTGCATCACCTCGTCACTTGGTATATTTTGGTTGAGCATTGGATGACCGTCATCCGTTATCCAACACCTTGAGCTTATTATCTTAATCTGAGCTTGTGTCATCTCTTCTTGGTCTCATTGTGTCTCCTTGTGAACTACGTTGCCCCTGCGCTTGCACGTAGGCAAGGTTGATCTTTTCATCTGCCCCCGGGGCTTCTTCGTGTCTTCATCCCCCATCTTTTGTCATCATCACCCTCTTTCTGCTTTTCTCATCATCCCCACTTGAACTACGATGGCTCTGCGCTTGCACGTAGGCAAGGATAATCTTTGGATCAGCCCCCGAGGCATTTTGTCCTTCATCACCTGTCCTCATGTTCCGCTTTCCGATCTTATCCATCTTTGAACTTTTGTCATATCCGAACTACGTTGCCCCTGCGCTTGCACGTAGGCAAGGTTGATCTTTTGATCTGCCCCCGAGGCTTGTGTCTGTCTTGGTCTTCCATCGGTTTCCATTAGTCCCCTTTCCACTCTTTTATCATGAACTACGAGGGCTCTGCGCTTTCACATAGGCAAGGTTGATCTTTGATCAACCCTCGAGCCCCTAGGTCTTTAGGTTGTGTCTCATCCTCTCATTGTCAGGTATGTCCTTATCGTCACTGATTCTTCACAAACAAGGTCTCCTCGTATCAAGAAATCTATCCAATGGCAATTATCCTGCGTCATCTAGGTCACTTTAGCTTAGTATCCATCATCGGTCTTAACAGGATGCATCCTTCCTAACATACCAAATCAACCCCATCCATCCCTGGGATCTTATGGCAAAGGACGCTTGTATTGATTACTATCTTTTGGTACTTTTGGATTTTGTTTATTATTTGAACTCCCTATAATCACTAGTCAATATCGCCATGATCCTTCATATTGTGGTATGTTTTGCCTAGTTAACATAGGGATATCTCTTGACTTTTGTTTTTGTCTGTTGGGATGCCCCACATGGTACCCACCAGGATTCTTTTCGGACCCCGTGTTATGTGGGGGCATCTCTTTGTGCTTGTGGTTATTCCAATACCTGGCCCGACCAACGTCATCACGACTTTGGTGTATTGGGATATCCTTCTTGTTTGTCGTGTTTGTTTTCTGCATTTGACATTAATCCGTCTTGGTTTGCATACCCTGACGTTCGATGTCTTATGCTATAGCAAAAATCAGTGCTCTAAAGGATGGAAAATTGCATTCATGTTGCATTTCATCTCATGTTGCATATTCCCTCTTCATCCTATCTTGCCCCTACGTCTATGACTTGTGGTTTTGGTTGTGTAAACTCTCATTCACTCTTACTAACTTTTCTTCTCTGGATCCTTACGGTCTTTGACAGGTACTGCAACCCCCACATCCTACACCTATCATCTACCCATTGATACTTATGTCCACAATAATTAGGTCCATTTATCCATTTACATTAAACATCCATTCATTTATCCATTTGCATTAAATCCATTAAGTTCATTCACATCCATACATCCATTCATTTATCCATTTGCATTAAATCCATTAAGTTCATTCACATCCATACATCCATTCATTTATCCATTTGCATTAAATCCATTAAGTTCATTCACATCCATACATCCATTCATTTATTCATTTGCATTCACATCAATTCATTAGGT
>CM021107.1:63266930-63491541 GCA_007115665.2 Sequoiadendron giganteum
GATCCAATCCAATCCAATCACCAAATCCAATCATCATCCAATCATCAAGTGATACATCATCACTTGACCCAAATCAAATCCGATCATCATCCAATCATTAAGTGATACATCATCACTTGATCCAAATCAAATCCAATCATCATCCAATCTCATCAAGTTGATACATCATCACTAGATCCAAACCAATCCAATCATCATCCAATCATCAATAGTGATACATCATCATTTGATCCAATCAAACCAACATCAATCATCATCTAATTCAAATCAATCAATCCAAATCATCGCCTAAGTCATCATCTAGAAGTTGAATCTTGAAACCACTTAGTCATTTTGCATGTTCATGCCCATTCAAACCCGCTCACAAACAAAAAAGCAAATGGCAGACCAACAAACACAAGGTTCCCAACCAAATGCCCCTCAAGATCCTAATAACATTCCACATGATCCCCATAATGGCGTTTCATCCCAATCAAACACTGACATCCAGAATATCACACCACCTAGTGACGAAAACATGGTCAATCAACCTAAAGTCACTGTTGACGAATATCTCAGCAATCCTGCCAATGTCCAGATGACGGATCGCCTCCTAAATGAACGTGGGGATAAGATCCTTGCCACCTTACTCATGAAGGGAGTCAAACCACCATCCGGTTTCGATACATCACAATATTCCCTTCCCCCATTTTTCAACCCACAAATGTCACAAAATTTTCCAGAAAGCTCCTACTTTCCTGAAGGTGCACCCACCAAAAATTGGTACCACCCCAAACTTGGAAATGCTGTCATCCATTAAGTCCAAGAATATCCTCATCTTCCAACCACAACATCTACCATTCCACCACCCAATCCCAATGAACCCCACATCTATGGCATGTCGTCATACATCCCATTTGCTCCGCTGCTTCCTCCCCCATATTCTAATATTGGGGGCACACCTCCACTTACCAACGCACTACCACCTGCATTTCAACAACCTCCAAATAATCCACGCTAATCCACCCCACCACCAGCACCGCCACAATATGTTGCTACTACAATAGCTTCATCTCAACACTTACATCAACAACATCCACAACATCCTTTCGTTCTCACACAGCCATCACATCAAGTGGTGCAACATACATCTCAACAACAACAACAACACATCCCACCTAACCCATCACAACAACAACAATACATCCCATCTCACCTGCCTCAACAACAACAAATCTTACCTCATCCACCTCATCAACAACAACAACAACCTCCACAACAACATATGCACATCCCTATGCAAACACACCATAACCCGCTCACCAAATACCTTTATCATCCCTCTAGCACATACACTATTCCATCCCATACAAACCCTCCTCAGAATGCACAAAACCAAACACATACCCAACCGCCATCTTACACCAACCCTACACAACCCCAACACAATCCTCATCAACAAATGTTAAACCCATATCCATATGCCATGCAACAAACCACCATTGCACAACAAAACCAATCCTACCCACCCTATTTTCAACAACAACCAGCTCACCAACATGGGGCACCTTACACTTCCTATTATCAACAAACATCATCACATCAACAAAGAGGCCCTACCATTATGCATTATCAAAATGCTATGGAGCAACAGGCCCCCTCTCTTGTGTCTTACTATCAACAACAAGTGGCTCCCACTCAACACAACCAATCATCCACCTATCAACCTTCTTACAATCAACCGATACATTCATACCCGACTCAGCCCATTTATGATCCAACAATGGGAGGGCCATCCCCATCATACCCACAACATTATCCATACACTCAATCCACTTTGACTCCCGTCAACAAAGACTTAGAAGAAGTAAAAGCCGCATTAAAGGACTTACAAGCTGGAATGGGAAAACAATCCTTCAAGTTTGAGGACATATGCCCTTACCCATTTGATCCCTCCATTTCCTTGGTTCCTTTTCCTAAACATTTTGAGATACCCAAATTTGACAAATACAAAGGAACCAAGGATCCTAGAGCTCACCTTCAAGAGTTTTATGCTCATTGCCAAGAAGTCATGCACAATGAAAATTACCTCATTCGACTTTTCCCTAAAAGTCTGCAAGGGGTTGCCCTCAACTGGTTTATGGGTTTGGAAAAGGGATCTATCAAGACCTTCGCATAGCTATCTGAACAGTTTTTCACTCCTCTTTTAACTTAGAGAAATATATCGACACACTAGATCTCCTCAAAGAAAAACAACGCGATGGAGAGACCTTTGCAAGCTACTTGCAAAGATGGCGTGCCTTGGCTAGTAGGATGAAATCCCCACCAACAGAAAAAGACATGGTAACATTGTTTATCGAAAACTCTCACCCAAATATGGCACACAATTTCCAACTCCATCACATCACTACTTTTGTGGGACTTGTGGAGAAAGGCCCCATCTTAGAACGAGCCCTTGTCGCAAGAGGACAAGTCAAACATTTCAATTCCGATAGAGAGAAGTCCTTTGGGGATAAACCTCATTTTTGGAATAGAAAAAAAAATGGCATCAATGATGGTGTCACTGACACTAAACATGTCCAAGTGGCCAACACCACACAAAGATATCCTTCCCAACAACAATTGTCCGTTCAGAACGCCATATCTGTTCCCCAAGGGGCACCGCGACAACAAGCCAATCAAAATAACCAAGGTGGAATAAATGACAATTCACTCAGATGGGGGAACCCCTTAGCACAGTGTTTAATAAGCTTCTTCAAGCTAAGTACCCCATAACATACCCTGTCACCAAACCCCTCGATACGTCTAAACCCAAGCCCGCTTGGTTTAAAGACAATGAATACTGCGAATTCCACAAAATTAAGGGACATACCTCGGATAAATGTCAAGGGTTAAAAACCTACATCCAAGGTCTCATTGATCAAGGCGAAATACATGTAGACGCTAACGCAACATCTTCATCCAATGCTCAATTACAAATATACCAAAATGCCTTTCCTAATCATAATCAGGGTCCTAGTACGTCCAACTCAAATCCTGGACCTAGCAATAACAACCAGCCAGGAAACAGTACCAATAACATCAACTACAAAAATGTACCATACAATTATCAAGGTGTGGTTTCATATGTAGAACAAGTGGAACCCCGTGTATCCATGATACATGTTAAGGGAAAAGATCCACAATGTGCTGTTACTACTCGGCGAAACCGCATCACAATCCCGGCTGCATCTCCATCCACCCAACGACCATCCACCAATTCCCAATATAATATCTTAGACCATCTAGGTAAAACTACAGCCCAAATATCCATTTTGGATTTGCTCAAGTCATCTCCCATACATCAAGATATCCTAACTAAGGCTTTGCAAAACACACAAGTACCTGATAATATTGACCCTACCTAATTTCAAGCATTGGTAGGCAATCTTTCATCGACCTATCAGCTAGCCTTTAGCCAAAAGGACATGCCACATCTCGATTCAAACCACAACCGCCCCCTCCATCTCGAGGTTGGCGTCAACTGTCAAAAAGTAAAAAGGGTATTAGTAGATAATGGTTCAGCCCTAAATCTATGTACGTTAAAGTTTATACAACAGGTTGGATACACCCAAGCTGATCTGAGAAATCAAGTGATCACCATCAAGGCTTATGATAATGCAGAGCGAGATTATGAAGGCATTATTTTCCTCCTTATACAAGTGGGGCCCATTGTACAATACACTATGTGCCATGTTCTAGACCTTGAACTCCCATACAACATCCTTCTTGGCCATCCATGGATTCACTCTATGCAAGCCATACCATCCACTTATCACCAATGCCTAAAATTCCCATTTCAAGGAATGGAAGTCACCATACAAGCCAACGCTCAACCCTTTGAATATTGTCGCACCTTGGAGGCCTCTTTTCCACATTCACATTATTGCCCAGGGGTCGAAATGGGGGCACCACCGACATCCGATCCTATCCCATCCACCAATACTTTGAATGCATCATCTCCACCATCATCCACACCCCCTTCCACCGTCACCAAGGTCCAGATCATGGATAAGGGATTTGGTGAATACGAAATGCACACCACACTCAATGTGGAAACCATGCCACCTTCGCCCCACACATATGGGCAACCGATTCTACCATTACCAGAAGTAGAAGAAAAGACGCTCACCCTCACTTCCAAGAATGTGGGGTCCACAACATTCAATAATTTGGGATCCCTCCAGGATCTAATGGACGATGATATCAGTCAATGGGTTTATCGGGAGGAGCCTGAACCACCACGGCCCCTTATTGAATACTTTCATGAAGCCTATCCACATGCCTCCAAATTCATTGAAAATTGCCATTACCAAGGCAGAGGCCTTGGTGCAGAAGAACAAGGAAGACGTTTGCCCATCGAAGCAACTACCATCCGACCAAGGAATTTGGGCTTGGGCTATGATACCAAACATAAGGGTCTTACAACATCCGCTAACACCTCTAACAATGTTAGTGTTGACAACAGTTCCCTTGAAGACATACCGGAGGAGGAATCCATCATACACGCGTACGACGATTTGAATCACATTGACCTCCCCACCATGTTTGAATGCTTATCCATTTGTACCATAACTTTATCCCTTAAACATCCTGAGCTTATCGATCATGACCTACAAGGTAGCACACCAGTTAGCACTTTTCCATCAGAAGATACCTATGTACATCTAATGGGATTGGGGGAAGATGAACGCCCTAATCACAAAAGCAAGAAGAAACAAAAGAAGAATGGATCATCAAGTGAAAACCTCACCGAGGCACTTTTTGACTATGAGAAAGTAAAAACAAAGGATGTATCTGACAGTGAAAACCTTGATACGGCACTAGAAGATGGGGACGTTCATCTTCCCCTTGTAGGAACACGACTATCTGAGCAATCTTCGATTCTCATTGAAGAAACGCAAGAGGTGAACCTGGGGACAGAAGAGATTCCAAGAATAACCTATGTGGCTAAATCTTTATCTGAAGTAGAATACACCACCATTGTCTGAATTCTCTGTGAAGGGATTATCAACTTTGCATGGGCTTACTCTGATATGCCTGGCTTAGATCCCAATCTTGTTGTCCACCATCTGGATGTTCATCTAGAGACTAAACCTGTCAAGCAGAAGCTCCGAAAAATGCACCCACAAGTGGCGTTATTGGTTAAGAAAGAACTAGAAAAGTTACTGGATGCTGGTTTTATCAGGCCCATTGACTACTCTGATTGGATCTCTAATATTGTACCTGTTGCTAAACCCAATGGAGACATCAGGATTTGTACAGATTTTTGGGATCTCAACAAAGCTTTCCCAAAAGATGACTTCCCCTTGCCTAACATCGACATGTTAGTCGACATCACTATGGGACAAGAGATGCTATCCCTCATGGATGGCTTCTCTGGCTATAATCAGATCTGGATTGCCCTCGACGATCAACATAAAACTGCTTTTACAACACCTTGGGGTACATTCTGTTATAATGTCATGCCCTTTGGTCTCAAAAATGCAGGGGCAACATATCAATGGGCAATGACGGTTATATTCCATGACCTCATTCACATCATCATGGAAGACTATGTCGATGACCTACTAGCAAAATCTGGAACCAGGGAAGAACACCCTACCATTTTGAAACGGATCTTTGAGCGCTTAGAACAATACAAGCTTCGACTAAATCCAAAAAAGTGGGTATTCGGTGTCACATCAGGGAAACTCTTGGGCTTCATAGTGTCCCGCAGAGGCATCGAGGTTGACCCAGCTAAGGTGAAAGCTATCATGGATATGCCTCCTCCAAGAAACTTGAAACAATTAAGGAGTCTCCAAGGGAAACTACAATCCATCCACCGCTTTATAGCTCAACTTGCAGATAAATGTCAATCCTTCGCCCACCTTCTCAAGAAAGACACCAACTTCAAATGGAATCAACAATGTCAGTTGGGCTTCGACATGCTCAAAGGATATTTAGCCCACCCGCCAATCTTGATGCCACCTATCCCTGGCAAACCCCTCCTACTGTACATATTGGCCACGTTAGTAGCATTGGGGGAATTATTGGCACAACATGATGAATCTTCAAAGGAACGGGTGATCTATTACATCAGTAGCACACTGGTCGGGTATGAACTCAACTATTCACCAATGGAAAAGGCCTGTCTTGATGTGGTTTTCAGCACACAAAAGCTATGCCACTATATGCTAAGCCATCCTATAAAATTAATATCCAAAGTCAACCCCCTCAAGTACCTGCTATCCAAGATAGCCCTGACTGGTCGAATGGCTAAATGGATCATGCTCCTCAGTGAGTTTGATATAGAATATGTAGATAGAAAAGCCACTAAAGGACAACTAATAGCTGATCAGTTGGCGGATGCCCCATTAGTGGATGCTTATCCCATAGAAACTGAATTCCCAGATGAAGGAGTATTTGCAGTCTCAGAAACCACCACCTAGACATTGTACTTTGATGGAGCACACACCCATAATGGATCGGGGGCAGGAATCTTGCTTATCACCCCCCAAGGCGACTACATACCAAAATCATTCAGAGTGGCTTTTCCTTGCACCAACAACATCTCTGAATATGAAGCCCTTCTCACCAGCCTCAGAATTGCAGTTCAATGGCACATCACCCACTTGCAAGTTTTTGGTGACTCCCAGTTAGTCATAAAACAGGTCAACGATGAGTTTCTGAAAAAAGATGAAAAGTTGTTGCCTTACAAATGCATGGTGGATGACTTCAAGAAATATTTCACTACCATCCAATTTGAGCAGATCCCGAGACTCCAAAATAAGGCAGCAGATGCTATGGCTACCATTGGTTCTCTCCTCGACATGCCGAAAGATTGCACAAATTGTCAGTTCCTAGTTGAGCAACTCCTAATCCCAGCGTACGATATCCCTAAGAATGACATGGTGTGTGCTATTGTAGGTCCTGAATCCCCTTGGTACCATGACATTTACACCTACATTCATGACAACACCCCCCCGCCTGATCTCACATGAAACCAACGTAAATCATTTATCCAACGTACAGCTTGTTATACCATTATCAGTGATACACTTTATCGACGTGGGTATGATGGAACTCTCCTCCGTTTTCTAGACAAAATTGAAGCCCGCACAACATTAACAAAAGTGCATAGCGGTATTTGTGGGGCCCATTCTAATGGTATGGCCCTAGCCAAGCGAATTCTCAGAGCAGGATATTACTGGCCCACAATGGAACATGATGCTTGTGAGTATGTCAAAAAGTGTCTTCCGTGCCAACAACATGCAGATCTGATTCACGCTCCAGCACAAGATCTCCAACCCATCACGACACCTTGGCCATTTTCACAATGGGGTTTCGACTTGATTGGCAAGATCTACCCTCCATCTTCAGATGGTCACACCTTTATCATCACAGCCATTGAATACTTCACCAAGTGGGTGGAAGCCATTCCACT
Source organism: Sequoiadendron giganteum (assembly GCA_007115665.2). NCBI lineage: Eukaryota > Viridiplantae > Streptophyta > Pinopsida > Cupressales > Cupressaceae > Sequoiadendron > Sequoiadendron giganteum. The sequence goes on from CM021107.1 coordinate 63,274,375, forward strand.
CACTCAAATCACTGGTGTTCAGATCTCTAAGTTTATCCTATATCATATCCTCTACAGGTATGGTATCCCCTCTGCCATCATCACCGATAACGGAAAACCATTCAAAAATAAGTGCATGAAATTCCTTTGTGACATGTACCATATCCAGCATCATTGGTCCACTCCCTATTACCCCCAAGGTAATGGGCAGGCAGAAGCGACAAATAAAACATTGATCAAAATCATTAAGAAGATGGTCAATAGCACTGGCCGTGACTGGCACCTCCATATCCATCCTGCTCTTTGGGCCTACCGTACATCCATCTGCACCCCTACTGGAGCCACTCCATATTCTCTTGTCTATGGCGTTGAGGCCATCTTGCCAATTGAAGTTGAAATCCCTTCACTCCGCATCTCCCTCAAGAATCTCATCACTGATGAAGACACCCGGGTGGCACGCTTGGCACAATTGAAATTGCTCGATGAAAAGAGAGTCAAGGCTTATACCCATCTACAAGCTTACCAACATCAACTCAAAAGGAGCTACAATAAGAAATTCCACCCTCGCCAATTCGAGATTGGTGATTTAGTCCTAAAAGAAAACCAGCGGAATCAACAAGATCGAGAGAAGAAAGGTAAGTTTGAAGCAAACTAGTTGGGCCCTTATGTCATCACCTCCAAGTATGGTTCTAGTGTCTACAGGCTCTCTACCCTTGAAGGTGAGCCTTTGGAGGAACCCATCAATATCATGCATCTGAAGAAGTTCTACACTTAGATCAGCTGGGGTATCCTTCCTGGTAAAAGTCAAAATTACAAAAAAAATAAAATATCCAAAAATCCAAAATAGTAAAGAGAAATAATTTGTCCTATGGTGAAAACCACCCCTCGTGGCACTTTGGATACGTGCGATTGGTGAAAACCTGGCAACAGGCGCCTCTCGTATAAGGCTAAATCATTATCTACTGAGCATCCTAGTTACTCTATGGCTTACCCACCGATTCCTCAATCCCCATATCCTCCCATCTGCTTGCATCACCTCGTCACTTGGTATATTTTGGTTGAGCATTGGATGACCGTCATCCGTTATCCAACACCTTGAGCTTATTATCTTAATCTGAGCTTGTGTCATCTCTTCTTGGTCTCATTGTGTCTCCTTGTGAACTACGTTGCCCCTGCGCTTGCACGTAGGCAAGGTTGATCTTTTGATCTGCCCCCGAAGCTTCTTTGTGTCTTCATCCCCCATCTTTTTTCATTATCACCCTCTTTCCGTTTTTCTCATCATCCCCTCTTGAACTACGACGCCTCTGCGCTTGCACGTAGGCAAGGCTAATCTTTGGATCGGCCCTCGAGGAATTTTGTCCTTCATCACCTGTCCTCATGGTTCGCTTTCTGATCTTATCCATCTTCGATCTTTTGTCATGTCCGAACTACGTTGCCCCTACGCTTGCACGTAGGCAAGGTTGATCTTTTGATCTGCCCTCGGGGCTTGTGTCTATCTTGATCTTCCATCGGTTTCCATCAGTCCACTTTCCACTCTTTTATCATGAACTACGAGGGCTCTGTGCTTTCACGTAGGCAAGGTTGATCTCTGATCAACCCTCGAGGCCCTAGGTCTTTAGGTTGTGTCTCATCCTCTCATTGTCAGGTATGTCCCTATCGTCACTGATTCTTCACAAACAAGGTCTCCTCGTATCAAGAAATCTATCCAATGGCAATTATCCTGCGTCATCTAGGTCACTTTAGCTTAGTATCCATCATCGGTCTTAACAGGATGCATCCTTCCTAACATACCAAATCAACCCCATCCATCCCTGGGATCTTATGGCAAAGGACGCTTGTATTGATTACTATCTTTTGGTACTTTTGGATTTTGTTTATTATTTGAACTCCCTATAATCACTAGTCAATATCGCCATGATCCTTCATATTGTGGTATGTTTTGCCTAGTTAACATAGGGATATCTCTTGACTTTTGTTTTTGTCTGTTGGGATGCCCCACATGGTACCCACCAGGATTCTTTTCGGACCCCGTGTTATGTGGGGGCATCTCTTTGTGCTTGTGGTTATTCCAATACCTGGCCCGACCAACGTCATCACGACTTTGGTGTATTGGGATATCCTTCTTGTTTGTCGTGTTTGTTTTCTGCATTTGACATTAATCCGTCTTGGTTTGCATACCCTGACGTTCGATGTCTTATGCTATAGCAAAAATCAGTGCTCTAAAGGATGGAAAATTGCATTCATGTTGCATTTCATCTCATGTTGCATATTCCCTCTTCATCCTATCTTGCCCCTACGTCTATGACTTGTGGTTTTGGTTGTGTAAACTCTCATTCACTCTTACTAACTTTTCTTCTCTGGATCCTTACGGTCTTTGACAGGTACTGCAACCCCCACATCCTACACCTATCATCTACCCATTGATACTTATGTCCACAATAATTAGGTCCATTTATCCATTTACATTAAACATCCATTCATTTATCCATTTGCATTAAATCCATTAAGTTCATTCACATCCATACATCCATTCATTTATCCATTTGCATTAAATCCATTAAGTTCATTCACATCCATACATCCATTCATTTATCCATTTGCATTAAATCCATTAAGTTCATTCACATCCATACATCCATTCATTTATTCATTTGCATTCACATCAATTCATTAGGTTCATTTATCCATTTACATCCATTCATTTATCCATTTACATTCACATCAATTCATTAGGTCCCTATTACTCACCTCGTTAACACAATTGCATTACTATTCATAAATCATTTAACACAATCACACATGCATAAGTAAAACATCAACATCACATAAAACATCATATACATATGCATAACATACATACTATCATAGGAACATCACATAAAATATCATATGCATACCATCCATCGCCAAAATGTGTGACATACTATCAATGGGACCATCACATATCATCATCATAATAATACACTGTTCATATCCAAAATATGGTCATCACATATACACCTCCATATCATGCTCAAAATAAGGTGCATCTGAAGATATGCACTACTACCATCTGGTACCTGTCAAAAACACCTGCATCTTGTCATCTATCCTCTGCATGTCCTGAGCTGCCCACATCTGACCTCTGCGGAGACTCAGGTACTAGCCCCCTGTGTGTCGAAGTCCCCTGGGAGTCCCAAACCGAGGAGAAGCTGACTGAAAATCATTGTACCCTCTGGTCCGTGCACCTAATGACTGTGATGGTGTCGGCATCTGAGGTGTCTGCCTAACATACCGCACTATGTGCTGCACCGGATCTGGCACTGCCTGCTCGTACGCGCACCTCCAATACGCTACCTCCTGCATATAGTCATCTCTCTACCCAGCCTGGTACCAAGCGGCATTCCGCTCATGCCTGTACCTATCCCTCTCTCTGCTCATGGCTCGTCGCTCCTGCTCCCATGCCTCCTATGCCGCTGTCAATAAACGTATCTTCTCTGCGGATTTGTCCCTCTCTACACGCATCGTCTCTAGCACAGTCCCATCACTCGGCCCTCAACATGCCCACATCTGTGCTATATCCCCCTTAGCATTCTCTTCCCGACCCACTACTGCATCTCTCTGAAATTGCAGAATCTGGACCTGTCTCCATAAACTGTCCTTGTCTCCCTGGAGTGCCTGCATCTATCCCTGTAAGCTCTCTCTCTCTCCCTGTAGAGCATGCACCTGTCCCTATGCACTCTCTCTCTCCCATTGCACCGTCTCCAGTCTAACCTCTGCGGCCTCAGCCCTCACCCTCATCTCCTCTGCAAATGCCTCTGTCATATATGCCCTCTCCTATAGTGTCGTCCTCTCATCCTGAAATCCTACCACCTGCAGTCTCAATGTATCCATCTCTACTCCTCCTGCTGACTTCGGCTGCCCTCGCATCTGCGCAACTGTCATCACTGCCTCTAGCCTATCTCGGTCTCATGTCACCCGAGCCAGCTCCTCCTGTGCTCTCTCCCTCTCTACTCGCATCTCATCTCTCTCTCTGCAGCCAGTGCATCTGTCGTGAGCCGACTCACCACCCGATCAAACACTATATCCTCTCTATCCTGTACCCTCCATACCTCTGTCTCCGCCCTCTTCACCTCCTCCTCTAACACCCATATCCTCGCCTGGGCCCCTCTCAATAAAATCACTGGATCGTCAACTGCGGCTACTGGTACTATGGCTAATGGCTCCATCGCCAGTACATCCAGGTCCATCCTCCCCCCTCTCTCTCCTCCTGCACCGGCTCCATCGCCAGTACATCCGGGTCCATCCTCCCCCCCTCTCTCTCCTCCTGCACCGGCTCTATCTGGCGCGTTAACCGAATCCTTTGCGGCTGTCCATTCCTCCCCACCCTCATCAATCTCCTACCCTCCTGCTCAACTGGCTGGACTCTCCCCTGACGACTGCTCTCAGGCCTCTCCCTAGGCTGTCCTCTACCATCCACCACCCTCTCTGCCTCATCCTGCAGATCTTTGGCTCTCCCCTCCACCGGCAACTCTGAGACTCTCCCCTCCTCCTGCTCAACCCTCACCTACACCCGCCTCCGTCGTACTCTAACGCCAATCCCTCGCTGAGCAGCTCTCCCCTCCACCACCTAAAGCATCTCCACCTCTAGCTCACTCTCCAATCTCACCACCTCTATCTCCTCCCCTCCATCTGCTCCTCCTGCCTCCATCTCCTCTACCACAGCTCCCCTTGGCCTCCTCGGCCTCCTCTTGACTCTACCCCTCCTCGTCGGCTGATCTCCAACAACACCCCCCTCCGCACCACCACTCTCAGGTCCCTCATCCTTCTGTCCACCCTGCTCCGCCTCCTCCTCTTGCTCATCCCTTGGCCCCCCTCCAGAGCCCCCACAGCTAGCATCTCCGGTGTAACCCTACCCCATCGATGGTTGCAAAACCACCAACCATACCGATCTGTCACTCCAGCATCCTCTAGACTCTGCCACCTCTCTGGATAGGGCACCCCACTTGCCATCACCCATGACGCCCTCACGTCTCTCGCTGCCAACACCGCCCCCCAAGGTACCTCCCTGGTAAGCCGATGAAACATCACCGGCGCTCCTGGAATGTCTTGCACCAATCCAAACTATCGTCCCACTCGGTCGGGACAATATAGCTCCACTATGTACTTTGGGATCCTAATCAGGTAACATCTACACAGGAAGAGCCCTCGCTATCTCCCCCCCTCGGTCCTCCATCCTCTAAACTACCGAAACATATATGGCCGCCATATAATATCCTCTCTCCGTAAATCATCAAATGCCCTCCTCCATCGCTCCACCTCTCCCTGTGTCTCATACCGGAGGATACAACCCCTGGCTGCCCCAAACTGCCACGCCACTAGCTCTTTGTCATCCAAATCCCCTCCCTTGATCACTAAGGGCCTCGTCACCGTGATGTGTGTCCATCCCCATACCTGCAGTAGCGTCCGGTGTGTCAAGCTCTGCCCTCCCCAAAAGCAGATCACATGCATATCCTGATATAACTAAGCCAATAAGCATGACCCCCAAGAGAACTACCCATCCCCCCACTCGACAATATGTCGAATCACCCCCATATACCGTAAGCTGCAGAAATGCCTACTCCGGTCTGGCAATAGAATCCCGCTGATCAAACAACATAGAAGCAGTGGTAACGCCGGCACTCCCAGATCCAGGCATCTATCCACATCCAACCCCCCCTCTGTATCGGCAGGTCATCATGCCCAAACAACACCAGAACAGTCTCATCCAACTGCTCTCCTCTCAACTCCCCCTCGCACACCAACCATCCTGCTATCAGTAGCCTCAGGATACACCACACATCCTCCAGTGTAACCGTCATCTCTCCAGTCGGCAAATGGAACGTCGATGTAGCCGAGCTCCACCTCTCTATCAGGGCGGTCAACATTGCCCGATGAGCCCTCATCTCCGAAAACTGCACCAAGTGTAATAATCCTGCCCACTCCAGAGTTGCATGGTTCGCTTCGTTCATCGCCTCAATCGACGACGCCAACGCCTCCGGCCTCTGCTCGTGAGTCCGCACTCTGCCAAAATCCTGCAAAAATTTCATCCCCTTATCAAAAACTTTTTTGGTCTCCCAATTTCATCTACCCTCTCTTTCCTTTCTTTTCTCTCCCTCTTTTTTGCTATCTTCCCTTCCCCCTCCCCTCACCGGCGCATAGCAGGCGACCCAGGCGAGCCGCCACAGCAAACGCCCGTTCGGGAGACGCACCCGTATGCTGCCACTACTGGCGGGCCGTGCCGTTACCCGTAGGTACCGTGACAGTGGGATGACTTCGCCCCTGGGGGTGAACTCGCCCCACTTTGGGGACAGCTCCACCAACCAGGCGAACTTCGCCCATACAGGGCAGCTCAGCTGACTAAGAAGTGAACTTCAGCCCGGCTTCTGGGTGTATGACCGGGCGGATTAAGCCATCGAGAGGTATTCGCCCTCAGAAGTCGTTTTCAAAAGCGGCATTTTTTTAATCAAAAATTTTTTAATTCCGTCTTCTACCCATTTTTTCATTTTTTCTTGCCCACAAAACCCATATTTTACTTTTTTAGTAACCTATTTAAAAATGTGTTAAAATTTCCATTTAATGCATGGGTGGTTTTGTCGCTTACCTGGCGGGGCCCATCCTGCTGTCGGTACGCCCATCGAACCTCATCTATCCGGTGGACGATCTCGGTGTCATTATCTCCCAGCATCTTCACTTCTTTCTGCTCGCTCTTCCTCTTCTTCTCTCAACTGCTACAGTGCAAATGAGGTGAGATAATTTTCAAAATTACCTTATATTAACTTTTAAAAAGTATTTTTTACTTTTTATTTACCCTTTTATTCCTCTGATTAATCTCTTTTCTTCCCGGGGCTGCCATTTGCACTCCGTTTGTCCGATTGACTTCGTTCGAAAGGAAAACTTGCCTAATTTTTTGCCCTCTTTCCAACCATATCATCCATTTCTTCTTATCGAGATGTTGCTCGGGACCCTTCTTTTTCCCCCATCACCCTCTCGAGGGGGCATACCTTTCGCATTTACCAATTTTTCTGACCATAATCAACACCTTCCACGATTGGGGCATCTTATTTCAGTCACTTCTTCTAGTCATCTACACTTTCTTTTCTTCGAAGCATTGTTATTCTAATGATACTTCGAAGAGGGGCAAAATGTAGACATCCAAATTTGATCACTTTCGTATGATCAAAATCGTCTACTTTATTCATCTATTCCATTAACAGTGATTAAATAATTTATTTAATCATTATTTCATTTTCTACCTAAAGTTCCTAAAGTATCTAATTAAATAAATTAAATACTTTACCTTACCCCATTTTCTTCTCTAAATTAAATAAATATGACAGATTATTTAATTTAGTCATTTAACCCATTTGGATTAAAATCAATTTTTAATTCCTTTTTTCTCTCTCCTTGTCACATTCTCCATAACCCTCTTCTAATCCGGATTAAATTAATTAATATGTGATTAGGATGGGCACCACTTAATCTTGATTAAGTGTCACATCCTCCATAATCTCCCACTTGCCTCTAATCTCTCATTAGTTACCTTAATCCTGTGTTTGCACAACCTTAATCAGAATCATTAGCCACATTTGGCTTACCTTTTCTGGTCAACCTTCTCACTTACCATTTTTAGCCTGGACTCTCTTCCCCATGTGAATTTTTAATTCATATTTATTCAACCAAGGTTTCTCTCTTCCCCATGTGAATTTTTAATTCACTTTTATCTTTCCAAGGTCTTTCCCATCCCCATGCAAAATTCTAGAAGCCTTGCCTTGTCACTTCACATGTGCCAAGGGTTTCTAGAACCTTGGACTTGTCACATCTCCCACATGTGACAAATCTCCAGTTTTTTGAGACCTCCTTTTATCCAATGAATCCTCCATTCAATGTAAATTTTTAATTTATATTTATTCTTCCCACACATTTCCCCTTTTCCCATGGAGATTTTTGAGGAATTCTAAAATTCCTCAAAAGTTTCTTTCATCCTCACTTGGGAACAAGAAGTTCCTTTTTGAGGAAATCTTCTCATTCCCCAAGGTACCTCAAAGGTAATTGTCCTTCATCCACCTCATGTACTTCCCTTCCACCTCTTGTCCTTCTCTTCCACCTCATTTCCACATCACTCCACCTTAAAACATCTCACCCTCCACATGTCAAGATGTGAGGGCTTGTGAGTCCTCAACTCACCATAGCCCTTCATCTTGATCTTTGTTGGATCAATCCCAACCGTTGAATTCTCTAGAGAATTCAATTTGGCCTATAAATACCCCTTCAATTCCTTCATTTTAGGGGATCAAGTTTTTTGCAAATAAACTCTTGCAAAATTTTCATTCAAGCTCTCATCCATTTTAGCACCCATATTGCATCAATTCATCTTGCATCCACTTCATTTCATTGCCATCCAAAGAGCACACAAGACTTCAACATCAAGGGCCAACCAAGGAAGCAACAACATGAAGGTATAACAGCAATTTATTTGTTTATCTTGCTTTCATATTGTTCATTTTCTTAGGCTAATCATTGAGGTGCCCTATTATCTTATTGTTTCTTTTTATTGCACTATTAGTTTTATCTAACATCTCACATTTAGGAAGCAACATTTTATTAGGATCACACTATTATACCATATTGGAAAAGGTGACACCTCATGAGTACACAACGAAAGGAAAATAAGATCAAGATATAAATTAATATATTCAATTAATCATAATTTAAATGATATGCATACAATAAAAAAATATTAAACATGTACAAAAAGGTATACCATTAAGTCTATAGACCAAATTCAATGGTCAAAAGAGTACCATGATGAAATTTTCTAAGTTCATCCTTTATCATCAATTGGTATCCCACTTAATATACCTTAGTACTAATTTTTATTATATTAATTTTAAATAAAATTCACTATGAAATAATTTAAAGTTTTACCTGTACAGAAGATTGACCTTCCTCCTCTTGTCTAACCATTGATGGCTCTCCTTTTTTTCTTCACTATGATGCCTCTACATGTTTTATTTTCTTTGATTCCTCTACATATGTTTTAGACCCTCCTAGCTCATCTCATATAGGATTCATACAATGAATATCATATTCATATGTGTTTAGGGGTGGCTCACTAGTCTCTTCAAGAGGACCTAAACACAAATGATTGCACATAGTGTAATGATGAGGCAAAAAAATATGTGTCTATACTAGGAGGGTCCACCAACATCAACCAATTGATCAGGAGCATCAATCTCATACGGATAGGAAAATTGAGAAGTTTGTGTAATCAAATGGTCAATCAAAGTGTATGATATTGAGGCTTTGAATTTTTGTATCTGCAACAATGTATGGGTGTGTTATTTGAGGTGGAGAAGGAATAGTACAAGGGGAATATATGGACCTTGCATTTTTTGTATTGCCCCAAACCTATCTTGAGGCATTCCTCTACCTACTCCTTGGAAATTACTAAAGTCAAAAAATTTCACATGCTCTCCTAAAACAAACTCTGCATATAGTTTTCACATGAAATATAGAGGGACATCAAGATTATTGTTCGATGGTTTATCAAAAACCATCCACCAACGATCCTAAAAAATTCTTATCATACACTCATATACATGCACCATTTAATTGAAAATTTGGTCTTTCATACATCAATGGATAATCTAGTTTTATGATTCACAAAATGTTGTGCTAATTGGGCTTTGGAAATGTCTAATTCTTTAATTTGATCATGTATGATAAGTCATTTGAAAATTCTTACCTCTTGGATTCTCCCCACTATTCAAATGACTTACATGTTGGCTTGTGAGGGTTTTAACATGAATAATAATTCCCTTTAAGTTGGTTGTGATTGTAGACAATCAGGGGTGGCGACGATATATTTCCATAATGTTCTTCAATTCAGCAATATTTTTGTCAATAGGTCCTAAATTGAAGGAGGGTTTGGTGGGGAGGGATTTTGGGGGGAGGGTTTGGATTTCCAACTTTCTCTACAATTTCAACCTATTGCAAACTCAAAACTTACAAATTAACAAAAAATTAACTAATTACTAAAATTTATAAATAAAAACCTAATTTATACTAAAACTCTCAATAAATTTTGATAAAACTAAAAAAATTGAAAAAAAAACTGAAAAAAAATTATAAACTTAACTTACTGGCCAATTTGAGCACCAAAATAGAAATCATCATGCGGTGGTGGTGGTCAAGATGATACTGGGCAAGGGGCATTTGGGGAACGAGAGATATTTTGGGTTAACACCTGCATTGTCTCTAGGTTCCTAGCTTCTATGCAAGTGATGTTCGAACACCAAAAGTAGAGGTGAAGGTGATAGATTGCAAGCTCTTCAAGAAAGATATTTTGGGTGGATTGGATGAAATCTCGTAAGCGACATTCCTGGGACGCGGCATGCCTCGGCCTTGTGATCTTCCTCTGGTCAAAACTCCTGGTGAGATCATTAAGTTGTATCCTTTGCTTTTGGAACTTAAAGGAATGGCTCTAATTAGGCACCAACAGATTGCGACATATGGGGTAAGCTTCCTCAATAATTTTTTGATGATTAAGCCTGTAAATGATTTCGACTCGACCCCTGAATTCGATCAGTTTGCAAAAATGAATGGTTTCTAGGTGGTGGTAGGGCAGTTTAGGCTAATATAATGGTGGTGGCTTGGTTTTGTTCTTAATTGTGTTTATGTTTAATATACGAAAAAATCATGTGGCTCTGGTTGGAAATCAATTTTTGAGGTCTTTGGATAGCTCAACGTCGACTGGTAACCACAAGTTGGCCGGTTTAGTTGATCTTTTTTTATAGTTGGTTGGGGTTTGAGTGTGGTTGATGACTAGAAGTGGGAAGGTCTAAAAGTTTTGATACTGAATCTCTATGATTCCTGCTCTGCAAACGGTTGTATTAAACTTTTAATATTAATAAAATTTATCTTATGTATCAAAAAAATACATAATTTAATATATAAATAATTTATTCATAATATATAATATAAAAATAATAAATAATAATATATAATTTAAATAATAATAATATATTATATATAATAATATTATATTATATATAATTATATTATATTATATATGATAATATTATATTATATATGATAATATATAAATAATAATATTATAATAATATAGAATATTAATATATAATAATATAAATTATATATATAATATTATAATATATAAATAATGTTATATATTATATATTTTATATATAGCTCATAAATATATTGTATATGACTATCTTCCAAAACGGATATTCGTTATTTAAAAATGTATATTTGTTTTGCTTTGGTTTTTACCAAAGCAAAATATACTTTTTACCCAAATCAAGTAATAAGTCAAACATTCATTTGACGATTTTGGTTATGTGAAAATGAGTTTTTTTCCTATCACCACTACACTCGCCCCCCTTATAAGTAATTTAGAAAAAGTATTAGGATTAACTAAATACATGGGATTTACAAGGTTGATGACACCTTAATCCCAACAAAAACCATGTACACAAATTCAAATGGCTTTGTAACAATAGTAATGAGCTTTAAACTACTAACGCAAAGCACAAGAGTGGGCTTCTTTGGTGCTTACTCCAATGTAAGGACATAACATGGTAAGATCAAATATGATATGTGAAGGAATGATGCACCCAATATAAGCATGCATGCTAAGAATATGCAAGAGAAGTGAAAATGATATAAAGAGGATGCTTTGTAAGTATAGTATCTCATGACATTATCTAAAAATAAGAAAATAAAGCTCGAAAGCATAATTTGATATTAGAAAATTAGAAATATTAGTGATATATCATTTATAAAAGTAAAACCCTAATGTGATGACCAAGGGTGGGTAGGGTCAATGGAAAAATATATCACAATAAAGCTAAAAAATCTTAATAGAAAAAAGCATAACAATAGCATGAAGAAAAGTAGCATAAAAAGATTTTAAATATAAAATTAAAGATACAAATTCAAGAAAATACAAATATGAAAAACCTTAAAATGTGAATGTGAGTGTGAAATTAATAGCTCACCAAGATGTAAAATAAAATAAATTTTCCAATAGAGTAACCTTGGCTAGAGCAATAAGATGCATACCAATAAGAATCAATTAATCTAGATTGATTAATTTAACGATAGTTGAGATTATTAGGAAATGTGTCTCAATCTAGCAATCTTACGTATAATATATATTCTTTGTGACATATAAGCTCAAAGGCGCTACTCCACATGCGGAGTTGAGGGATCTCCCCATGGGAGGGGAGTAATGCCCTCATTTATTTGGCCTTTTTTTTTGTTTTTACTATATTATTTTGTGTTATGGTTTTGGTGCTCATGGTATTATAAAACTACCTTTTGATATGCCCATTAATATTAATAATACATTAGGACTTGAGATGGTGAGTTTATAAGTATTGTTATGTTGCCAAAATAGCTTCATATCTCTTATTGGTGATTCTCTTGTAAAGGCTTACAATTTGCAAGTGTATTAAAACCACTAAATACTAAATAATACATTGAATTTCATTAGAGGGTGGGGTTTTTCTCTTGAAAGGTTTTCCCCTTGTAATTGTATTATCGTATAGCACGCTTTTAAATTTTTTTGTAATTGTGTGATCATTTTAGATATATCACATACCTTCTCTCATAGATTATTGTGGGGAGCATATTTTACACCCTTGCTTCCTTTCAGGGATTGATAAATTTGATGATTTTTAATGATTATTTTAAGAAAGTAAATGCAAATACTATAATAGCACTTAGCTCTAGTCTCAATGGTAGATAGTTTTGATGCAAACTTGCAATCTAGATATTGTAGATCTCAAAGTAAATCCTCTTTGTTAGTGAATTGCTTGGAAATTTGTGCTAGACGTCTACTTATTAGGGGTTGAGTTTGGAGATCTAGGTCAAGCTTATGGTCATGGCTTTTTCCATTGGATTTAGATTTGACTCTACAAAATGTATACTTCTTTTATGTTTCTCACCTAATTATTCTATCTACTTTGTGGTTTTTGCTAACATACAGACTATCGTCATTTATACCTTGGAAGGGATCTCATTTTCGCACTAAGAGATAAGTTCTCCCATGTTGGCCTCTAGAAATTTATGTAGAAAGTTAAAAAAACAAGCATCAAGAATCCTAAGATGATTTATGTAGATTCATTGCCCCTTTTAGTGAACCAAATCCAAGTGTTACATTATTGATTGCTTCTTTAATGCTCTAGAATGAAAGAAACTATATTTTTTCATGATGTAATTTATTCATGTGTAAATAAATATCTTTAAATACTAGCATGTATACAATTACTTTTTGCCAAATGTGTATTAAATTGGCTCATGGTGAGAAAACAAAGGAGACTAGTGATTGAATTTGAATTTTAGAAATGAAAGGGTCAACTTTGCAGCCACAAAAAATGACACTCGTTGGATAAATAGTCAAATCCATATAGCCAAAAAATATATGGAGGTAGGTATAAGTGAATGCAATAAATGTAAGCATAAGGTGAATGCATAGAAGTATGTGCATAAAAAGGTAAAGCAAGATTTGGATATACCTATATATGGATGGATAAGATTATGACAATGAACCCAACTTTATATAAAATTTTGACATTCATCAATATAGGGGAGGGGGCCCATAGTAGGGCAAAGACCAATAGTAGGGATAGAAGTAGTCCTTAGTGGGTCACATAGTGGAGCACCTTAATATCCAATTACAAAACACTTTTTTCCATAAAGTAAATAATCTGATAAATCATGTGATGCCACATCAGCAAAACATGTTCACATGACTTAGTGCCCTACTATTGGATTGTATGTGGTTTTTGAGCTTTTTTGGATACCTCAACAAAAAATTTGCTGATGTGGCCCTAAAAATAATTTTTTAAACATATGAATTGGCAAATAAATTGTTATACAAAATTGGGACTTTTTTGAAATCATATAGTATGAAATTCGAAAACCCATAGGTAGGGTGCCCTATTGTGGACCCCTCTACCCTATACATCTATCAAAACATTTCCTCAAAATAAACATAAAACTAATTTATCATTATCATAAGAGATGGGTTCTTGTGAACCACTACTCATGAATCATGGGTCAATGAGTTTGACTCGAAAACTACACGGTTGAATCCTAATAACAATATCATAATAAAACTAAATGAAAAGTAACATACATATACAAATTTCACCAATGACTTTAAAACAAATGAAAATATTTAAATTAATTTATACATACCTATCACATTCCCTCCATTTCTTCCACTTACTTCATGTAATTTAAAATGTAGATCATTTTAAATAGGACAATTTTTTTAGTCCTTTTAAATACCTACGACTTCACAAATCACATGTTTGTAATAAAGTCTGTAAGTAAACGAAGAATTGATCGGCGGAATGTACGCCACTTAACCCAAACTCCAATCAAAAACATAAAAAATAAACCAATCATCGCTCAGTGACGAAAACAACTGCTACTGCGGGAATATTTCATTGAATCAGAGCTCTTGCATAATCTCCATTGTTGTAGCTCGAGTTTCTGTACACACAGTAAAGTAAAATTTGTGCCGCCCCAAGCAATGCCCCCAATCCGTTTGGAAGCTGCATTATAACAAATTTTCGTCAAGTTCATTGAATTATTAAAAATTGATTTAACTGTTTTCAAAAAAAATTATCAATATTTTGGATCATATTTTCCGATTCAGTACATCCCAGATTGATCATGGAAAATATTGATCGAAACAATCAAATCTAAAACATTCAAAAAATTCAATATTATGAACTGAACATTTTTAATATCTTTTAAATATAGAAGAAATTTACCGCTACAAATATGTCTCTGCCCAAAATGCCATAGAAAAACCAGGTGAAACCGCATAGAAATACACTAAGTGAAAGGAAGAAGGGCATAAACTCCACACTTCTTGTCTGGACTACCAATTTCTGTGATATATAAAGAAGCACATAGACAATCTAAATGTTAGATTTCATTATGATATGAAACTAAAAAACTTAAACAATTTATCACAGATTTTTTGGTTTACTGTGTTAGTCAAATTCAGAAATCTGTAATAATAAAAAATTTATGATTTTAAAATTATATTAAGAAGATTTTGTTAGCGAGTAAGATTTATGAATAAACTGCAATGTTTTAGATCATACTTCATGATCTATCAGCAGAATGAAAAACACAAAGATTTTGTTGCAATCTCCTCTACTATAAATAGTTCCTCAGAAATTTACTTGATGAGCAGTAACTATGTGCTTTATTGCAGAGCTTTATGGATATGTTTGGTGAGGTTTACGGAATAAGTTTGCAGGTATAATTATAAATATTCCATTGACTTCATTTTAAGCTAAGACGAATGGCCCCTCAGCATTCATAGCAGTAGCAATATTGAAGATCATTACTAAAGTGGTGGACCATAACTTTAAGCTAAGACGAATGGCCCCTCGGCATTCATAGCAGTAGCAATATTGAAGATCATCACTAAAGTGGTGGACCATAACTTTGAGTGCCAGGCCAAAAGACGTTGTCCAGTTTCGATCCGTGGACCACCTTTTGCAAGCCAACAAGGTCACCGACTGGTTGGCTTTCATGTCACCACATTAACAAAGACATGAAAGTTCTACTTTAATGGTGCTTATCAATTAGACTTTAGTGCAAGAATATGTTATATCTGCTAATTTCTGTTCAGAGAGCTTTCTCATATGTTAATTGGCCTTGACTGTTAAATATATATATTTACTCTCAAAT
The DNA here is from genome assembly GCA_007115665.2 of Sequoiadendron giganteum. NCBI lineage: Eukaryota > Viridiplantae > Streptophyta > Pinopsida > Cupressales > Cupressaceae > Sequoiadendron > Sequoiadendron giganteum. The sequence goes on from CM021107.1 coordinate 63,290,122, forward strand.
TAATCTTATAGATTGTAGAAATATCATATTTATTACTCACCATTATAGATAAGGGAGCAGCGAACATGGCGACCGAGACAGCCACTCCAATGATCCCAACAAACAATTCACGTCCTGTACCATGAAAAGCCAAGACAGACACTGCAACAATTGTGGCAAATAAAGCCAGAACTCCAATGAACAGTCTCAAAATTTTCATCTATCATATTCAAACAAAGCACAAATAAGATCTTTCATTCTGTTCATTATTTTTTTATACAAAAGTATTTTGATTTAAACAACACACTCTAAATTTTGACTTATTTAGATGATCTATCTTACCCGATACTTTGAAGGAGCATAGGCCAAATACAAACAGACATAAAGAGTCTCCAAAACAACGCCACATCCATTAACGGACGACACGAAAAGGTTATCAGAGGTGACCAATGGAAGGCCATACCATGTGTAGACAAGACAGTTGAACAGAGCAGTCACATATGGAATGCCTGAGTATTCCTCTGTTGATCCCCTTTTCACCACAGAGATGAATGTAATCCTGCACAGACCACCTCTTCATCTCAATAACACACCATTGAAACGATCCAGAAAAAAACCCAGTAAAGAAAACATCTCCAAACAAAGATCCAGATAACCATTGCCAAGAAATCAAATAAGAAAGAAGCTTACGAAGGGACTACAAATAGCGCGATTCCAAAAACATTTCCTGAAATAACCAAACAGAGAAAATGTACTTGATTAGAGGAAACTTCATTTATTTGTTATTTCATTTGAAAGAAAAAAAAGGGCAGCTCACAACCAAAAATGCCAAGTACAGAATGTAGATCGATCGCCATTGTCGTCCTTGCTAACGTCTACACAGAACAAACCTTTACTTCGTTGTACCTTCTCTCATCCACCAGTCAAGAATATAAACCAGAGAAAGAACCAAATTTTTTCAATAAAAAAAATATAAACCAGAGAAAGAACCAAATTATTGAAGAAAAGTGAGAACAAATTATTTAAGATCAAATCACATGTTAAAATATATTTCGTGGCCACAGATTGTGGGTCACTGAATAAATTATGGCGCCATTGTCAAGATGCATACGTTATTTGCCTGTTACTAAAATAATAAACAATCATTTGCCACATCACTTTACCATTTTATAATTGGACCTTCCTTGGCCGGTTTCTCTTGCAGTCAACAAATCCAAAAAAAAATTTCATTTTCTAAATGTTTGTGCTCATGTTAATAGTGTTTGTACTATCTTTAAATTTTTTTAAACATTTATAAATTATTTTTAACTTTCTGATTGGGCTATTCTGATTAGAATGATATTTTGGTTTTATCATGCAACTAGTTTGTTTTTAATTATATTTGAATTATATTTGATTATGATCTAGCTACTCTTATTTTTTGTAATTTGTTTTGATCAGGTATAAAATAAATAAATTAAAAGATCAATGATATCAATTTATTTTCTCTTTAATAAAGTTTCAATATCTTTATGATTTTATTCATGTTTGTTGTTAAATAATGACAAATTTCTTTTGGGAGGTTCGGCAGGCGACTTTCCACATAGATTATGGAAAGTTTGTTTTGAGTGGATATGGGTTGGAGGTGGCGGGTGACATGGTTGCCTTGTCAGTGGGGTCTTTATGGCAATTTCCAAGAATCGTCCTAACCTTATCGCCTTGAGCTGGGAGGCATCATGAAGTTTAATGAGTTCGTACCTTTAGCAGATATGCTCGTATTTCAATATGTCTTGTCATTGCAGCTAACTTCACTCTTTTGTGTACTCATTCATCTGAATGGCGGCATTGCATGGTTCTTTGGGCGGTTTCTAGGGTGGCATGCATGCTTTGTACAACGTGATAAATAAGGTGGCAATCGAGGCTTATTTGCATTTTTTCATGAAGGTGGCAGGGCTGAAATAACCTACCTGTCTCTTCGCTTGTTTTCTCTCTAGTTCTCGGTGGGTGGCAAGTGGAGGAGTGTTTGAAATTTTGTATGCACATGTCTGCGGACACGCTGGTGTGTTTCAATGCAGACACTCCAATTCTCTTGGATTGCAAGGTTTGGCAGAAAGCCTTTCACGATGTTTGAGATCAACGTCTCAAGCGCATCTTGCTCAACATCGACCCTTTGACGGTGATGGTTGTGAAAATGGTGCTCGAAAAGGGGCACTTGGCATACCATGAGACCTTCAGGGTGGATACAAAAAAAAAAATTAGGTTTTTGGCATCTCTTCTCAACATTCGCAAAGCTAAGGCGAAAGCGAAGGCTATGGTTTGCAAGTTATTCAAGAAGGAATCGTTGGGTGGTTTGGACGAGGCTCTCTATGTGGCGATACCTGGCTCAAGTGCCTCGCGGCCATGCGACCTAGCACTACTAAAAATCTCAGTTGAATTCATTAAATACTACCCTTTGTTGCTAGATTTAAAGGGTATGGCCTTGGTCAGGCATAGGATGATCACGGCGATTGGAGAAAATTTTCTCGAGAAGGTGTTACAATTGGAGGCTATGAGTGACTTTGAATAGGTTCTAGAGCTTGACGCCTTCGCCAAGGCTAATGGCTTCCTGTAAGTGTTGGGTGGTCTTCCAGTTTGTTATTGTCTATTGGTATGGTGTCTAGTTGGGATCCTTTTCTATTAATTGCTATGGTTTTGGTGGTGGTTAATATGACTCGGCATAATGTTGGTTTTGCAAATGATCGAAGGCAAGGGTAATGTCTGGTAGGGTTTCATCTATGGGGTCTGGTTTGGCATTATAGTCTGGTGAGTCAGGGTGGTTGGTCTTGGTTGGGTGACAATTTTGGGTGGTAATTTATGATGACCATTATGGTCGGATCCTACTGAGCATACATTTGTAATCATTTTTACAAATTAATATAATATAAAATTCTATTATGAACCAAAAAATAATGACAAATATCTTATTCTTTTATTCATTATAAATATTGTCTAGTTAAAATGGTTAATTCATGTTATTAGCTAGAATATTGATGCAATATAGATCAAATTCCATGATGTTGTATATGAAATTTCATTAAGTAAATATATATATATATATATATATAACACATCACAAGATTGTACCCCTATATTGTGAATAATAAAATTAATAGTAATTAATGGAAAAACAAAATACACAATAACATACAAAGTATTCCTAATTCAATTAATATGAAATCGTGATGATTTCACATTATATGACATTTTTTTGTTCAAACAAAATACAAAGATATAAATTCGTCAAGTCATAGCCTTGACATGTGTAAGAAGCATGGATCTTAGTTCCTATTCAATTCATGATATACAAGTTATTGTTTACAAATCAAATCCAAATGGAATTTGAATAGTAAGTATCACTTAGCAAAATTGGCCCCTATAGTTTGAAATCTTATCCCTTTATATGCATAGCCTAGAGGCACATATAAAAAACATTTTGAATAACAATAATCTAATATAAGCCAATATATTAAATTTGCACAAAAAATACACATCTAATTGGATTTATGAAATAAGTTACAAATATTCTACTACATGACCAATTGCAATGTGCACAGAATACACATGCATTAAAAATAAATTCTAATTGTAGAATCTTACTAATTTCAAAGAACGGACAAGAAAAGTTATAATAACAAAAAATTGTATACAAAAATTACAAATCATAAATATGAACATGTACATCCCACTAATTGCAACAGTCAACAACTTAATTATTACTTTAGGTAGCACAATATCTAGTATTTATAAATTTAGACAATTTGATAATTTTAATGAGATATTTTAACCTAAATGTAGGATTCAATGGGAATCCAAACATGAACCTAGATTTAACTAACTATTAAATATTACGTAAATTCAATACAAACAACAAATGATGTTGAAAATAAAATATAAGCTAGTATCTAACATTGAGAAAATAAAAAAGATTGATTGATTGCAAAGGATTGTATACACACGTATAGGATTGCATTCATTGAATTATGTCTAGAAGTCATGAGTTTAATTCTCAATCACTCCCAATTAATAGGCTATTCAATTCCATCTAACTATCAATCTAAGATAGAGGAAAATTTAACTAAATAGGGGTGGCACCTAGCTACCATCAATCAAGATTTGATGAGGCAATGGTTGCACTTGTGTACCCAAGTCAAGGTGAACATGTGATGATTATAAATAATATTATAAGAATTTATTTAATAATATCACACTTAGGATATAGACATATCTAAGGTAAAATAAGTACTACACTAACACAAACCCTCCATTAGTATAACTTAGGAGGGAGTGATAAATTAGAAAAAAAATGAGTTCAAATAAAAAAGATATATGAGGAACTAATATGCAATAATAGACCACCCAAGGATGGATAATGAACTCAAGCCTCTAGGATCACCTACAAAACCAAAAGATGTCTTCCACAAAAGAGCAGGAAGAGAATAAATATTGCTTGATTATGGGAACAATGGATTTGATTAAACCCAAGTATGATTACATAGCTTACATGAATTGAAACACGCATATGATTCCTTGCTTGTATAGGCTAGGTTAAGAGATAGGACAAGACAATATTGTGACAATGCCTTAATCCTATGCAATGAGACAACTAAAGTAAATGATAAGATAAGATAATCTACCACACGACACCTAAGACTTCTAGAAAGATTCTTATATCCCTAAGTAAACTTAACATGTGAACATGTGCAAACAAGACCTACTAGGTGAGCTACTTAGGTAAAATACCTTGTCCACACCAACATATGATTCATCTAATACTTAAATTCATTTATTTTTACATGGTTTTTTGAAGACTTAAAAATAAGAGTTAGTTAGACTTTCATAATCTATTGTTCAATGTATTGGTACTATTGTATTAAATTATATTTGATAAAATAAAACTACTATAATATCTAGCATCAATACATAAATTATGAAGAACTAAAAAAATAGTAAGTTTTATCATAGATTTTTAAAGAGATAAACATGTAAGTTCAATATGTCTATGTGATATTCGAAGGGATTGTAGTATTTAGATTGACATTTTCTTTTAGTGAAAGTGGTGTGATGATTCATGCTAGATTTTATTTGTGGGTTGAATAAATGTACTAGCACACATATACAATGTATTGTAGAAAATTGCATACCCTTACAATTTCACACTTTGTTTGCATCCCCTTAATCAATTGGACTTAATCAAGCTCCTAATTGACCAAATTATGCATTCCAAAGCCTTAATATTCCCGTTTTCCAAAAGGGGAATCTATATTAAACAATTGCCATCATTAATTAAAACATCTTGGATCATGTGTGTCTTGGAATTTGGTTCATCCTTAAGTACCAAGACCCGTTATAAAATATGTTTTTGGTGGCATTTTAATGACTCAAATTCAAGTTTTAAAAGTCGGCTTTTGGAATCTATTTTTTGGGAAATTAGATAAACACCTATAAATACAAGGTCTTTTTATCAATTCAAATTTAAAAGTGGCACGATAAAATTTCCTACAAGAAAATATGATTGGAAAGAGCATTGAAGAGTAGATTTATCAGTCATCTACAATAGCAATCAATATCATATCATCGTGTCAAAATTCATGTGTGTTCATATCATGTTTTGGAGCTAACATTGTGATGTAAACCTTTTCAAGCATTCAAGCATCAATCAATCAAGTTGATTCATGCAAGATTCAAGCCATAGAGTGACTTTTTTTACTTCAGTCCTCTAAGGATAGCCATTAAGGGTTTGGTGAGTTGTAACAAGCTTTGTTCATTCATCAATTCCTTCATTTTTCATTATTTCATTATCAAGGTTTAATTACCAAACATGGGGTTTGACTAAGGAAAACCCACATTCACCCAAAAACAAATATTTTTTCTTCTTTATTTGTATACAGTGTAGATTTACAGGTGAAGAAGGATTGAAAGTTGATCTAAGGAGCAATTTTGCAAATTTGTGCATAAGTTGCCATCATTGTTCTCAAGCTACGAAAACTCACTTACAGATTTTATTTCTGAACTTTCGATAGTCAAACCTAGAGGAATTAGAAGCTTAGATCTGGGACCAAAGGATTGCAAAAACTAATTTTGGACCCTTGCACTAAGACCCATTTTCCCCTAAGCAAATGAATCCTTGATCAGGCCCTGAAACCCACTTTTTATCATAGGTGCACACTATTAGGTCCTTCTCATATTTGTCTACAAATTGTCATTTTCATTTCTATTATCATAGAACTCTGCATTTCAAGTGTTAGGTCATATAATTCATTTAGTTAATGCACTTTAAATAATTCCAAAACATTGTAAATTAGTCATTTTTGTCATAAGAAAGCAGAGATCCAAGGTCCAATATAGGGTTGACTCACCTCAAGGTTGAAATTCAATCCTATCCCTTTGTGATCTTATCTCTTTCTAATGAAATTGGAGAAAGGTGTGTTTAAATCCTAATCCATTTCATTAAATTCCACATTGATTGAATGCATTCCCCCTTTTCCCATCATTTCACTTTGGTGAACTTGACATTGTACATCATAAATTTTGATTTGGAAGTCTTTGAAACCCTAGATCTATGTTTTTTATTAGTTTGTTTTGTATCTCATTTAGGGTTTCAAAATTGCATTTTACATCATTTAAATTCATAAAAATTCAAAAATCTTGCATACATCTTGCATATTAGTTGTATCATGGGTGTCTTTTAGTCATTTACATCAAAAAAATCAGTCAAAATTTCATCTCAAAAGTTTCCATTTTGTTTGCTTCTTTCCATCATATTGCATTTGTATTTAATCATCAAAATCTAGAAAAAGAGTCACTGCTTAACTTGTTTGCAACCAAAGAAAGAAAATCAAACAATAACATAAAATTTCAAATTTTCACTTTTCAAAACCCTATACAATGATCCATTTGCCCTTGGGTGAACCTATCCATGTACAAGTGTCTCAAACAAATTTTCCACAACCTTTTGTCTTTGTATTATCAGTATGTTCCAGCTTGCAAAAGTCTGTTTTGAAATTCTAAAAAATTGTTATTGCATGCGCATGAAAAGTGTCATTTTGTTTGATTTATTGCAAATTCATGGAAAATTTATTGCATTTCAGTATTGAAAATCATCAAATTTGTAGGACAATTGTGTTCATTTTCTGAAGCATTGCATATTTTGGATAGATTAGTTCTCATTGTACACAAATAGAAGCATATTTCCTTTTCAAACATATGATTTTCATAGAGTATCACATGGATTGTATGATTATGTTTTCCCTAGTTATGAGCATAATAAAACCTTTGACAATCATATTAGTTACCCTCCTAATATATATCGAATTTGTAATAATGTTATAACACAAGAGGATACAAGCATAGACAATCATGACAATCATAATTGTTCTTTTCTCGATACCTCTCCTATTTGTGATGAAGGTATCTTGGTGAAAGGATTTACAATCATTGAGAATCATGAGAGTCTTGTTTGTTCCTCTCCCCCTACTTTCCCCACTTGGGAGGATATTATGGCACGAGAGGATGAGATCATTGACACATTTCTTAACATCACTTTTCTTGGTCTCCATTCATCTCCTAACATCTCTCCCACTTGTGAGAATTTTTTAGTTCAAGAAGATACAATCATCAACGACAATCATGAAAACCATAATTGTTCTTCTCTCGATACCTCTCCTACTTTTGACGAAGGTAGCTTGGTGAAAGGAGATACAATCATTGAGAATCGTGAGAATTTTGATTGTCCCTCTCTCAATTCTTCTCCCATTTGGGAAGATATTGTGCCAAATGAAGATGATATCATAGATACATTTCTTTCTAAATACAGTATAGATGAAGAGGCTAAGTCAACCTTTGATCCCCCCTCACTATAAAATCATCAACAAGAAGTCACATCTACTGAAGTTATGAACGCACAAGTGTCCATTAGATCTCCCTTGATATAGGACCTCCAAACACTCCTTTTGGACCTCCTAAGAGTCCTCTAATTATTGTACCTCTCAATTCATCTCCTAAGCCACTTCTTATCATAGGACCACCTCAACAAAAACCAAAACCTCCAAGAAATATCTTAAATTTTGCAAGGCAACTCACTAGTAACAATGTTTTGTAGAAACCAAGTTATCATATCATTGCTCATACATATAATATAAGGAATAATAGGCAACCACAAACAATTCCTACATCGATACTGCTCCCTCAACCCATTTTTCCTAGTGGTCCTCATTTTCCTTTGCATAGTGGAAAGGAGTATGATCTTGTGGAACAATTTTGTAACACGAGCCTACTAAGATCTCCCTTTGGGATTTGATTTAATCATCACCCCTTTACCATGGCATGCTTCAAAACTATTTGCAAAAAATTATCATGCCTCCTAGTGTGCAACCAAATGATGTGGCAGCTATGATTGATAATATGAATTCACCTAATTTGGGCATTGTCTTTCATCAAAGTGAATTACCTCCATGTTAGAAGTGCAAAAACAAAATGAGGCTTTGATGATAGTGGTGGTCATTAATAGGTTCAGCATAAAATGTAATCTCATTGATAATGGTTTGGCACTCAATGTTTGTAGTGTAAATCTTTTGGATAAACTTGGAGTTGACAAGACTAAAATTCAACCAGTTGAGTTTTCTATTCATGGTTTTGATAATGTGGGAAAGTAACCACTTGGTGTAATAGAATTGCCTATTAAAGAGGGTAAGGTTACATTGCAAACTCCTATTCATGTCATGCCTCAAGAGCTCTCATATAATCTTCTCTTTGGTAGGCCATGGATTCATGCAATGAATGTGATGCCTTCAATGTTACATTTTCTAGTGAAGTACACTTACAAGAACAAGGTTCACACAATCAAAGCTAGCCTACAATCATAAAAAAATTTGCAAACTGAAACAGGAATGAAAATTCCTTTGAGAATGTCGGTACCAACTTCAAAATTTGAACCTGTACAAGAATAAGAACAAGAAAAGTGTTTTCCAACAATCATAAAACTATTGGAATATGATTGGGGTTCATTCGATTTTACACCTACATTCATGGGAGAATACAAGATTACACACAAATTAGTAAAAGAGAAAGAAGTTGCCATAATATCAACATAATCTGAGTCATCCAAACCATGTGAGTCCACAAATTTTATCAAAGAAGAGGAAAACACAAATTATACATCCACATATGATGAGTGTGATCATGAGAAACCACCTTCTTCAAAAGAAACGAGAAAAATTTATGGAAGAGGTTATGAGATTTTGAAACCTAGCTATAATGGAAAAGGATGTGATGTCAAATAACAAGGTATTTGTGTCCCTATAGAACCTAACCTACAAGAAAAAGCAAGAGGTCTTGATTATTTTCAGGACTTCAAAAGAAATGAAAGCATCAAAAAAACCTTTGCTCAATATCAATGTCATCACGCAAAACACTCCTAGAACAAGTATTTATTCATCTTCAAACACATGTCTTAGTGATGATGGGGGTTCATTATATTTTACACCCTCCTTTAAGGGAGAGTATAAAATCTCACAATCTAAACCTAGAGATTCTTGTGTATGTATGGCACTTTGTAGTAAGCAAGAAGTATCTCTATCACAAAAGAAAGGAAAATATTCTACTATTGATCAAGAGATTACCTTGTCAAGGCTTCTCCAAGATCGCTTGATATCTCTCCCTCCAAGAACATGAAATAAATTCTACAACAAAATCTCATTTTGTGCATGGTCATTCAACCAATGAATATTAGGCCTTGAGTAACAGAATTCAACATCTTAATGATTGCGGTGCTCTTCTTTGTGTTGATACACCTAATTCCTCTTATCAATAATGGTTTTCATACTATCATGTTTCTCATCACTATGTGGCATTGGTAGCTTTATGTATCTTGCTCATTACCATTCATGGTGGTACAATCTGAAGTGCAACCATATTCTTCATGACAGCAACATGATAGTCCTTGATGGTTGTCCTTGTATCTATGCTTGGGGGGCAAGGATAACTAGTTTTAGGAGACATGCATTATTTTCAAGGATCCCATCTTCCTCTCTTTCTACTTAAAATACCAACATAGCAAGTATGTTGACATTTTAATACGAGGGCATATTGTCCCCCACTCATTGTTTGTGTGTTCCCTTCTTAGTGATGATAGCATACATCTCCTAGGAACTGTGACCTTTTTATTCAAAGTGTGGATTTTTTTATCTATGTGAAGTGTCTTCTTTGTGGTGATAAATTATGCTTGATATTCTACAAGAGTGTGACCCTTCTTGGAAAATGGCATTTCTCTTGGTGGTAATGATATGATCAATATTCCTTAAGACGTGAACCTTTTGTTACTCGACTATTCCTCTCTTGGTGGTGATGTCAAGAATGATGTTCCCTAAGGTGAGACCTCTCATGTATTAAGCAAAAAACCCTTTGATTATCTTTTCAACTTTATTGCATTTAAACCTTTCTATATTCCATGAGTGTCTAGCATAATGCATCTTGCTAGCCTTGTGAAGCATGTTCATTTTGTGGCACCTTATAAAATTTATTAGGGAGTATAAATTCTGGTATCATTGATGTATGGGAGCCTATAGACCTAGCATGACTTTCCCATCTTCCACCTTTTTGTGAGTACACACCTTGTAGACCTAGTGTGTGTTTCTCATCTTTATCTTGGGGGCTCACCTAGTGAATATCAGACTTCACTAGCCTGTGTGAGTAATGTATTTCATAGCCACCTAGCATAATATATCTTGCTTGCGAGTGGAGCCATGTGTTTCATGAGTGATTTTACATCCTTATGAGAGCATCATTTTAATTTTATAGCACATTTGATGAATGGCATTTGGTATTTTGAGACAATTTAAAACTGAGGTCTCTTTACCTTACTGACTCGAATCCCTTTAGTACTCACCTTGTGTCTTGTTGTGAATTTTTCATGTGTCTTCGTTGTGTCTTCACCATGTTTGAATCATGCTTGTTTTCATGTCATCATCATCTATATGTTAAATGTTCATGTATTTTCATTATGTATACTTCATGTTTTTCGAAAGGTATGTTTGTGTATATTTTTTTTTTGCATATCATACATATGTGTGTGTCCCTTTATGTTGATGTTGGTTGCCATGGGATTTTAGATCTTGGGGGCAAGTGTGCAACCCCCTTGATCCTTTGTCATCCTATTTATTTGACATTTGTGCACTTGGACCCTCTCTTGACCTATTTGTCTACTTTAGTGTGAGTTTAAGCATAAGTTCATACTCTCACTAAAATGGGGGCTAAATGTAGTGTAGAAAATTGTATACCTTTACAATTTCACACTTTGTTTTCATCCCCTTAATGAAGCTCCTCATTGGCCAAATTATGCATTCCAAATCCTTATTATTCTCATTTTTTGAAAGGGGAACCTATATTAAACAATTGTTGGATCATTAATTTAAAAATCTTGGATCATGTGTATCTTGGACTTAGGGTCCTCCTTAAGTGTCAAGACCCATTTTAAAATGTGTTTTTGGCAGAATTTAATGATTCAAATTCAAGTTTCAAATGTTGGTTTTTGGAATCTCATTTTTCGGGAAATTAGATAAACACCTATAAATACAAGGTCTTTTTATCAATTCAAATCTAAGTGGCATGATAAAATTTTCTATAAGAAAATATTATTGGCAAGAGCATTCAAGAGCAGATTTATCAGTCAGCTACAGCAGCAATCAAGATCATATCATCATGTCAAAGATCATGTGTGTTCATATCATGTTTTGGAGCTAACATTGTGATGTAGGTTTCAAGCATTCAAGCATCAATCAATCAATCCAATTTATGCAAGATCCAAGCATTAGAGTGATGTGTTTGACTTCAATCCTCTAAGGACAACCATTAAGGGTTTGGTGAGTTGTAACAAGATTTTTTCATTCATCAATTCCTTCATTTTGTCATTCTTTCATTATCAAGGTTTAATTACCAAACATGGGATTTGACTCAAGAAAACCCCTATTCACCCAAAAATAAGCATTTGTTATTCTCTCTTTGTATGTTCAAATTTATAGGTGAAGAAGGACTGAAAGTTGATCTAAGGAGCAATTTTGTAAAGTTGCATAAGTTGTCATCATTGTTTTCAAGCTATGAAAACTCGTAAATTTTATTTATGAATTTCCAGCAATCAAACCTAAAGGAAACAGAAGCTTAGATCTGAGATCAGAGGACTAAAAAAACTGATTTTGGACCCCTGCACTAAAACCCATTTGCCCCTGGGTGAATGAATTCTCGATCAAGCCCTAAAACCCACTTTTTATCACAAGTGCACACTATTAGGCTCTTCTTAGATTTGCCTACAAATTGTCATTTCCATTTTTTTATCATAGAATTTTGCATTTCAAGTGTTGGGTCATCTAAAATTTATTTAGTTAATGCACTTTAAATAATTCCAAAACATTGCAAATCAGTCATTTCTATCATAAGAAAGCAGAGATCCAAGGTCCAAAATAGGGTTGACTCCCTCAAGGTTGAAAGTCAATCCTATCCCTTTGTGATCTTCTCTCTTTCTAATGAAATTGGGGAAAGGTGTGTTTTAATCCTAGGCCATTTCATTATTCCACATTGATTGAATCCATCCCCCTTTTCCCATCACTTCAATATGATGCAATTATTAAAACATGAATGATACATTCTCATACTTGAGATGAAAAATGTATCGTTACAACATGATGGTAATTAATTATTATTTTATTATCTTATAAATGATAAGTAATAATGATACTCAATGTATAATAAAATAATTAATTGAAAATATAAATAGTCTCAATTGCTAGCAATATCCTAGGTAATGATGAATGTATACCTAGAACCTAGAATCCTTTAGAACATAATGAGTGCAATTATCTTAATCAAAAAAAAATTGTACACTTTTATCGTCATTTTCTCTTAAAACCCAAGGAAAATTATTCTAGAATATTGTGAACATCCATAGGGCTAACATGAGATGTAGATGAATAATCATCATTAAACACATCATCTATGAAAGAGGATAACTCATCAAATATGCATGAATCTATAGACATGGAACTTTCATGACATGCTAAAGAAATATCATCATAAGGTATAACAATATCATGAATAGTTGAAAATGTGATCTCATCAATGTCCATTGTCCTAGGTTTAGCACCAATACTTTTCATCAATTCACAAATCATAGGTGAAATAATATCAATACAAAACTCATGGACAAGTGAAATGAGTATATATAATAGTAAAATAATATGCACTAATAACTCCATAGAAAACACATCCTTTTCCATAGCATAAAAAATCATTAAAAAATCAAGGATGGAAGAATTGTGTGTCATAAAAATAGAAACCTTTCAAAATAAAATAAAAATTTATGCTTGCATATTAGCCAAGGATAATGACCTATATGAGAAACTTTATAATGATAGATTGTCTAAGGTTGGGTTTGTGTGATAATAAGTATATCACTATGTATGCCTAGAAAATAACAATCAAAGTGTGATAAGAAAACAAAAATAAGGGTGAATGGAAACCTAGGTAATCTAAAAATCATAGGATACAATTAGAAAATTAGGTTCTAAAACCCTAATTTAAATGAGAAGAAACCCTATGAGGGAACCCTAGGTTATATAGGAATGTTGGGTTCACCAAAATGTAAAGAAAACAAAAAAGCTTTATGTAAATAAATTTAGGCTAACTAAATGAAAATAATGACATAAACATAAATTAATCTTGATGAAATAGCTAGAACATGCATAATTATAATAAACATGTGAGAATTAAATGTAACCTATTAGGTGCAATGGGATCCAGAACAAATAATGGAAGAATTATGTTGAAGTTGTAATAATTCAATTTGCCATTATCCAAACATTAATATCATTAATTTGATGACTATCTTAGAATTTGTACAATCTCAAAAGATTAGCCAATTCAAACCTTATTGTCACAAGTTAAATCATTAGTGTTGCAAGTTTAATCCTGAGTGTTGCAAGTTCAATCTTGGTTGTTGTAAGTTCAATCCTAAGTATTGAAATTTCAATCCTAATTATCACAAGCTTGATCTACCATTCATATCTAATATATGTTGCACAAGAATTATTTTTGAAAATATATGTTCTAAAATGTATTTGTCTTTACCTTCTTGATAGTTAATTTTGTCAAGGCAATATTTACAAACATCATTGAGGAGATTGTCAAAGTTTTATAGGTGAATATGTTCTCCTAGGTCAACCCCCTTAGCAAGATTGATCAACAACGATAAGAAATATTAAAGGCATCTTTCACCAACATGTAGATGGACTATGTGTAGATGCAATTCTTTTGTCCCTTTAGTGTGATCTATTTTTTTCTTTTTATCTTCTTTATTTTTCATATTGTTAATTATTATTTGATTGTGCATTGATTGTCTTTAAATGCCATGATATAAAAAAGTTCATGCAAAAACCTTTGTTAATTTATCTCATAATGACTAGTTGAAAGGGACAAGAAAGTTGAATTTGATTTTTAGTTCATTACAATGTGTGCCTTAAAATTAAACCAACTCAATCATGAGTAAAACAAATAAACCATGGGTCGATAGACTGATAATCTCATGGCTAGAGGTGAATGTACTAAAGTAAGTGGAAATGGGGTTGAAATTAGAATAGATAGAGGGTGAATGTATAGAGATTGGAGTGTAAATAAGGATGAAATGGATATGGGTAGGAATTGGCCCATGAGCCAAGCCTGGCATAAGAGTATGACACTATTAAAATGTTATTGCATTATATCATTCCATCAAGGTAGGCACAAAACTAAATGGGAAACAACATGGATATTGCTTATTTCATCATAAAAAATTATATGGATGAATCAAGTCTCTTAAAAACTAAAATTTTAAGTAAAATATAGTTGCAATGGTGAAATTTGCATAACTTTCTCCCTCATTTTGGGTTTCTTCAACCTTATCATCATTTATGTAATGATGAGAGTACAAGTGGTGTTTTTTTCTACTAAAATTTGGTGTATGACTCAAGCCTTACCTAATTCAATGCACACTCAATCCTAGGGACTAATACTATTAATAGCTTATCCTTTTCTCATCTAAGTTCATATCTACAATTTGTGCAAGTGACCTCTAGGTTGATTACACAATTTGTAAAAATGAAACTTGAATTTTTTAACTTCAAAACCTAACCCTTCCTATTAGTGTGTCAAATCAAAGTGTGAAAATTTTCACTTGCCACCTTTGGAGTTATATTTAAGGACTAACCCTAATCTTTTAGTCATCACAATATTTGGTAAGAGCATTCAAGATAGATTCATTCACATTATCAAAGCATTTATTATTACATTAACTACTTGCATCAACATCTAAGACACCTTGCATGATTATCTTTTGTCTTTGATCTTTTCATAGTCATCAAATCAATATCCTACGAATTTGACCATAGGAAAAAACACCTTGCTTAACAAACTGCCTAATAGTGTTCCTAAACTCTACCAATCAAATAAAGCAAGTCACTGACAACAAGATAAATTGAAAAACAAATATTAGACTATAAGAAAGATCGAATCCACAAATCAAAATTTGAATCAATCAAATTTACAATCACATAAATCACTTCTAAAATCACATAAATAACCTAAACTAATAGACAATAAATTTTCATATTCTAAAATATTCATGTTTTCATTTTTCCTTTTATATATTAATAAATCACTTTCAAATCTCTCACACCATATTTATATTAAATTTCTAACTTAATATCTTTATGTTTTTATTAACTTCACCTCCACATTTATTTCTCATTGCTCCATATTATTTTGATACACATTATTTATTTTAAAAGGGTCTTTGTTCCTATTCACATAAAAAATGATGATTCCAAGAAAAATAAAAATGTGCATAATTTAAGTATGATAGTGAAAGATCAGATTTAAGTATGATAGTGAAAGATGAGATGATTTCAATAGAAAATCTAGTTGACGTTACAACCCATTTATTGTATGTCCCCATTAACAATTGAAACGTGACGTTTAAGTTAAAATGAAAATAACTATTTTTTTTTGGCCTTTCCATCCTTGCAATTAAATAAAAAACAACAACGTGATTCATGCGACACCATATATATATATATAATATTTATTTTTTAATTATCATTAATTTGTGGACCCTTTTGAACATTAGGTGAGACTATCCACTCTCTATATAGCTAATGTATTTTTTATTAAAATAATAATTAATAAAAAAGCATCCATTAGTTTGGATAGAAGTTGACATTTAAGTATATTTTATAACAATTAGAAGGATTAGCAAAATTAATTGATAAATAGTTAAGTGGGTTAGAATAATTTATACACTAATCAAAAATTTAATATTGATATGGATTAATAGATAGTTATTATTAAACAATATATAGTTCTGATTATTATTATTGATTTGTGTTAGGAAATTAATTTGGAGGTTGTGTAAGAATTTTATAAAATGGTTCAAATTTGTATGGGATGGTGTATTTGCAATTCACACTTTTTATTCATACATTTATGCAATTCTAGATAAATGGACTTACAGACGTGTAAAGTGCACATTCATTGTAAAGGTTTTTGAGTGTATACCATATAGTATAAGCTAACACATTCAATATTTTAGTCAGTAAATTTGAGTCGCTTTATGCAATAATGGAATAAATTCTCTCAAGTTTGATGGGATTGAACCTCTAAATGTTAATTGTTTCTAGTGACAATAATAAGAACTCTAAGTTAGTAACCAATAAGAAATAATAATTTTTTTATAAAAAAAAATTAAAAACTATAATCAAATTAGCCATTTAAAAGCTATTAGCAAGTAAATAAATCATTACAATATGCATTTTTCTTATTGTTGCAAGTTGCCATCATAATTTCTCTTGTTGTAAAATCTCATCACTGCTCATTGGACAAGTTAGAGATATATCACAACAACTAATTTACTTGCTAACAATTTTTTGTTGACTTTGCTAGGGATTCAAGTGTCGATACATTTTGGTCTTTGAAAAAATCAAGAAACCTACCTTGGAATGGAGGTTGGAAACTGTATTAAAATAAGATACTTGATTTACTTATTTTTCTAAATTAGATTGTGGTATTAAAAAAAATTATCCCATGGGAAAGCCATTTCAAGCCTCTAGCATTAACTAGATAGAGTGACCTTCTTTTGGGTTCAACAAATAACTCTCTAAAATTTTGTAGAGAAAATTCACAAGATAATCATGTTCGAGCTTTCAGTGTGGAGTGTAGCAATCTAGAGATCAAGGAAGAAATGTTTTTTTAAGGATTTTTTTGGAAACCCTCATTGGACCTACTATTGATTGGTTTTATCACCATGAATATGGATGGATCATAGGTTGTGACTACATGATAAAAAAATAGAAAAATTCAAGTTAGTCATATATGTGTATACATTGTTGCTCCGATTTTTACAAATACAAAAAAAAAGATAAAAATATGAGGGAGTTCATGGCCCATTTCAATAAGTTATTAAGATTGCTTCCCCATGCTAATCAGTCAAATCCAAATAACCAACTCTGCATTTTTATTGCTGTACTACAACCTAAGATTAGATTTATGTTGACGAGGAATAAAACATCTAGCTCAAAATTTGCATAGAAAAAGACCTTGAAGTTGAAGATAAGATGATTCTATCTAGAATGCTACAAATGGAAGTTGCAAAACATGCTTCGAATATCTTAAGTACTAAAGAAGCAACAAAATTATTATAAATAAATAAATATTCTATTTGAAAGGTTCAATGTTTAGTAAAAAAAATTGGAAGATAAGTAGCTAATCAAATATACTAAAATCTCAATAAAGAAAGGGGGGATATTCTACCCAACCCACACGATTATTTTAATTTCACAGTGTTAGAAGAAAATGAGTTGTCAAAGAGACAAATTGTTTAAAAAATGAAGAATAATGGTTAATTCATGGGTAAAAGCACAAAGTTGTGTCACACTTTCAGCCAACTTATTAGCACAACTGAATTTAAGTTTTTCTAACTAAAAATCAATTTTGATCAAACATATGATCTAATAAGATTCATTCTAGCTAAGTTAGATACTTCCACAACTTTTTGAACTAGAATTGGTGTCTAATATGGAGCACCACTTTGAGTCTAATTAACCAAAAAACTAAAATTATTTGAAAAACTTGAAGTTTCAATAACTCCTATTAATGTAAATAACATTTTTTTTTAAATATAAAAAATACCTTTTTATAGATCTATAAGTGTAGTTTTCAAAAATAAATTTATTTTAATAGTTTAATTAGTATTTATATAATATTTATAATTTTTACTTAAAGCAGGTTATTAGCACAAAATATTAGGTTGATTACCGTGCCAAGGAAAAATACTAAAACTTAATTAAAAAAAAATGAAAAAAATATGATGCACTAGATAAAAGAATCTATTTCAAGATGTTATAATTATTTTTCCATTTTAGATAAATATTTAATATGAAAGTTGACGTCCAATGGAAACAACTATTTTTTTATTCACGCACATTTTAATATTTATTTAAATATATATATCAAAATTGGAAAAAAAATATTCATGCACTAAAGTTTCAATTTATAAATACACACAAAAATTGAAAGAAAAATAAAATAAATTTACTATAAAAAGTTTGACTTCTTATTCAACTTCATTTTTCAGCATTTTATCAGCAACTAAATTATAGTGTTAATTTATTAAAAACTAGTTTAAAATATTTTATTTATTTTTTAAAAAATACAAACATAAAATATACTAAAAAATAGATATTTTACTAGTTTACATCATTTCAAAATTCAAAACATATATGCCACTTTTTAGTGATTCAAGTTTAAAAGTTGGATGAGTGTTGGTTGTTTCCTTTATAAAGTGTGTCACAGCTTTTTGCTTTTACCCTCATCATATATATTATGAATTCAATGATGAAGAATGTCAAGAAATGGAAGATGTTGTGGAAAATTATTGGGTTGATAAAAGGTTAAAAACTATGTCTTTTTTGTCTCCCAATTGAAACATTTACGACATGTAGAGATGAAGAAATGGAAGCCTTATAGATGGAGATTGTATTGAAGTTGTAGGTGGTGCTTGGTGGTCAACTAAATCATAATCTCAATAGTGAAGTGGTATTCCTTATTTAAGCTATATGCAAAAGAAATTTTAGGAGCTAGAAGTTTTAAAAGGATGAGGAGAAAATGGTAATTGAAAAGAAGAAGTTCCTAAATACTTTTTTCAGCATGAAGTATTTATTCGAAGACATTTTCTAGAAGAATCTAATAATGATTTCCTTTGTAAATAAAGGTTTACTTCTCTCTCTACCTACCATTGAAAGTGTCCTATCTAGCAATGAATTCAAGAAAGTAGACTTTGTCATTTTCTTCTCCTTCAAATGGTTCTTTAGAATAAATGTAGTAAAGAACAATGAAGAAGTATCATAAATATGATGGTGATATGATCATGGAACTTGTTTTCTAGGAAATGCACATGGAAACAAAGCAAATGAAAATGTGTTCATATCAATTATTATATAAAATGGATTAGCTCCAAGACTCCCTCCTCTTAATTTTGTGTGAGAAAGTTGACATGATGCAAGTAGGTGTATCATAGAATGGATACAAAGTAGTATCAAATAGATTCAATAGAGCTTTGAATTGCATAGTAAGGAATGGAGAGAATGTTTGCATGTCTTGAGTATTATGGAGCTTCCATAAAGGACACAAAATGGTGGTTTGGCTTGAAATAATTTAATGGATTCAACTTGTTATACAAGGGTATCTAAGTTTCTCCAATCCTATTAATGGATTTTTTTTAGGGCTCTCAAGCTATGGAGGTAGGTTTCCCCCTACTAGAACATAGGTAGTTTAGGTTTTTGTTGTGTTCAATTTTTTTTGTCATGTGTCATTTTTGTCTAGTAAAATTTTATTGTGTCAAAGTCTCTTCCTATCTTTTTTTGTGCTATGTAAAATTGTATTGGAATTGGCCCAATGGATAAGATCTCATTTGAAGCTTAAGACTCTAGAGTTAATTCAACCTCTCCAAGTTAATTGTCCTCAAATTTTAAATACAACATTTTAAACTATGAGCTCATCAAGTTGAAGTCTATGCATCACCTCATCCCCTTGAAGGTCAAGTTAGCATTTTGGTTCATTTACAAAGGTTTTGTGTTGTTCGGATATGATCAAGTTGAAGATCATTAACTAGAATAATCTTGGGCATAGGTCATTTGGAGTAAACTCTAGTTATCTCAAAGTGTCATAAAATTTCTCGTGAGTTGAGTTATAAATTCATTACCATAGGTACTAATTCAAAAAAATCAACAAGAAGATTCACAAAATCTTAAAATATTAAAGGGGTGGGGATGTTTTGAACTTTATTCACAATATTTTAACTATATTGTGGAACTACATCCTCATCCCAAAATCTTGAAATATTGAAGACACAAATAATTTCATGCTTTGCTCATAGTTTCATAACTATATTATAGAATGACATCTCATCCTAAAATCTCAAAATATTGAAGAGGTAGGTAGTTTCAAACTTTGCTCATAGTTTTGTAACTACATTATAGAATTACATCCTCGTCCCAAAATTATGAAATTTTGAAGAGGCAAGGAGTTCTGTATTTTTCTCATAATTTTGTGACTACATTACATAAATACATCTCCATCCCAAAATCTCAAAACATTGAAGAAGAAGGGAGTTTCAAACTTTTCTCACAATTTCATAAATGCGTTACAAAACTATATCCCCATTCTAAAATCCCAAAATATTGAAGAAGCAAAGAGTTTCAAAGTTTGCTCATAATTTTATAACTACATTACAAAGCTACATCCCCAGCTTGAAACCTTTCTTGAACTGCAAATGCAATTCAAAACTCTTCCATATGAAGAATCCTCTTTCAACTAAATTCAAAAATATTGCCTCATGACATGTGCATGATGGATCTGTTGAAAGGTTTAGAAAAAATCATAGCAAATGTAGTCAACGGAAGTAAAATTAGATTGTACCACTTTTGTCAACATGTTCCTTGCTCGTAGTCAAATGGGAGCATTGGAGCAAAGTATAGTCACTTCTTCCTCATGATTTGATTCTAATGCAAGATTTATTCTTCAACTGTTATTTATATGTGTAAAGTTTAAACTATAAAATCATTCTACACATTTTGATGTATGTGATGGAATCAAACTCTAATTTTCGTATTAATTCTGTGTGTACCCTTTACTTTTCCCACATTTGTAATTAGCCCCAATGGTCCTCTGATTTTACTCTATTTAGGATTTCTTTGTTTTTCTTTTCCACTTTGTTCTTCTTCCTTTTTCTTTCCTTTCTATACTTTTAAATTAGAAGTGCCAAAAACTTGAAAAAGTTTATCATAAAAGAGAGCCACCTTTTTAAATGCAAAGGAAAATCATTCATCACATGATGATTAATATTTTCTCATGGTAATCCGGGTCTATCTGGTGCAGGTATTTGCATTCAGAGTTGTAAGGGTACATTAGTAGCAGCTAGTTCTATTCATCTTCCACCTGGTTCAAACAATTTAGCAGAGGCTCGAGTACTTCTACATGGCCTCAAGTTAGTTTTGATTAATGGCATTTCAAATCTGCATGTTGAAGGTGATTCATTGTTAATTATAAACGCATGTAAGGAGAAGAATATTCAGAATTGGAAAATCAATTATATCTTACAACAAGTCTGACCTTTGCTTCTAAAATTTCAGTCTCTTATTATATCCCACACTTATCGTGAAGACAATAAATTAGCAGACCACCTAGCAAATATGGGATGTGATAAAGTGCATTTTGAATATTCAGTAGGATCCAATATTTTACACTCTTTTCCAAAGCTGACAACTATCATTTCCTTAGAAAGCTTTGTATAACTATAATTTGGGTTCGTTATAATGTTCAGTAATTTGTGTTGGCAGTGTTGTCCCGTTAGTCTGGTGGTCAGGGATCAGGGAAATTCATAATTTAAGCCACCCAAACTCAATCAGCATATGTGGAATGAGGTCTTTTCCAAATGCCAAATCACCATGTTATCTACTCAAAGTCAATCACCATATCTTAATCGGGGATATGCCTATGTGGCCGATCCCAAATTCCAAATCATCTTGTCCTCTACTGTGCCACCTTCATGCAAACATCAACAAAGTCTCGTCATGTTTTATTTCTAATGTGTTGCGTATTTTGCAGGTTCATAGCTTTAATTTTAATATTGGACTTGCATCATTCTGGGTCATCTCATATGTGCAGAGATTTCAAGAGAAATGTTAAAAATAAAATCATTACGAAGAGGCATTTATTTTGTTATATTGGGTGGCATACATGTTGACTAGGGGAGTTGTGTTTTAAGTTGGTAATTGATCTATTATTGTAGTTGTGGCCAATCTTTGCAAGTCTAGAGGTTGAAGGATGTGCTCAGAAATGAATTATGTGTGTTCTTTGGTTGATTTACGGTTTACTGGTTAAGCCCTAGGGTTGCAGTCATGGCGCTCTAATAGGTTTTCTATTTTGTCATTGACTGCCTACTGGAGGTTACCAGTCGCATAAGTCATAAATTATGTCATTGGAGACATTCTGGAACCGGTCCCCTTTCCTAGCATTCACTGGCCAAGCTAATGTTTGCGAGCAAAAAAATTTTGGCTTTACATCGGGGAGTCTTCACCTCATCGGTAGGATTTATTTCTGAGTCTCTTTGATGGTGATGAAGCTGCATCGTGGTGACAGTGGAAATTCAAAGAGATAGTCTCAAGAGTCTCTTTGACACTACGACGGCTCTATAAGGAGCTAGTGGTGTATGACGTCGCAATTGGTAGGTGGATGACAAGTGGTGACAAATGATTGAGCAGGTGTTGTCACGAAGTCCTAACAATGATCTTGGTGGCAAGCAATAGGGAGGTGACGATGGTGGAAGATGTCATGCAGACAAGTGGCAAAGAGTGATTGCTCGACAGATCAATTCACATTGTTGTTGTGAATTGTGTGGTGATGAAGTGGTTGATATTGAAGTAAGTTGTTTTGTAGTCCCTTTGAGATTCTGATGGATGGTGGGATCTCTTCATCAAAGGGACAGATCGATATCGGCGGGACCTAGATGATGGTCCCTTCTACATTCTGATGGTGATGTATCAGGGAGACAATACGATATCGGAGTGAGTTGTTTTGTAGTCCCTTTGACATTCTAATGGACAGCAAGATCTCTTCATCGGAGGGACAGATGGATATCAACGAGACCTAGATGATGGTCCCTTCGATATTTCGATGGTAATGTATCGGGGAGAGTGCAATATCAGTGGGACATGTTTTGTGGTCCCTTCAATATCCCGATAGGGTGGTGATGATGGCGGTTGGTGAATGCTAAGGTGACGCGTGTCTTTGTTGGCATGCATCTTTTGCCAATGGTTTCGAAGATAAGAATATCAATGAGGCCCTAAGATGTCTTAGCCCGATATGTTGGTGTGCCTTCGATGGTGTAAAGCACCAAACAAAAATCAGTGAGCTGCATCGAGGTGACAGAAAATTTTCAAAGAGACAATCTCAGGGGTCTCTCTAACATGTCATTGTCAAGAAAGATATATTGCACAACCTAAATGTTGCTACTCCGGTGCTCAATTCAAGAAGAGAGTCAAAAGGGTCATTTCAGTCAAGCTCATTAAGGAGTAGAATATGTAATTTGTTGCTTGTTTTTCTTGTATCAGGTGGTTGGCTTTGCTTCATTCGAGCCAATTTTTGGTCTTTTGTAAATCGTAATGTTTTATTTTGATTAGCCCAGTTTTAAGTTAGGTTGTATATATGGGGATATTTGGGCTAAAATATTTTGTTGTTTTGTAAAATGGGCTATGTCAAATGTGGTTACTGGTTGTAATCTTATCTACTGTACATTTTATTATAAATATATTGAATATACTAGACTTCCTTTTGCTTAAATATATATATATATATATATACAATTTCTTCTCACAATGACCAATTTACTTGCAAACAACAATGCAACTTATATCCTTATAACATAGAATCTAATCATGTAATTTTACCATGTACAATACTTTTGAATTGGATGCATTCATAAATAATAGTAAACAAAAATTAAGTTACACATCTACAAGTATATTAGGGTACCTCCCCTAGTAGCTTCACAATATTTAAAATTGGTCAAGGGAGGGTTCATTTTATATTATTTTTTCCCATGTTTAACTATGTTCCAATTTTTTTCAAATGGTACGAAACAAGGGGCACTTGTCTAAGTGAGAGGTCATTTTTCAAAGAAAACAAGAGACAACAATTTAAAAAGTAGGGGAATTTAAAAATATACAAAATATGCCACATTATGAAACATTAGAGCTAAATTAAAAATTGGCATATGTCAACATAAAATTAAGAATATCATACATAATAATAGAAACTTAAGAAAATTAAATTTAATATTAAAATAAGGTTAAACATATATTTTAGAAATTATAATGGAATATAATCTAATATAAATAATATTTAATTAATAAATTTATAGTATTAATAAATTAAATTTAATAATTAAAAAATAATAATAATATAAATAACTAAATATTAAATTTTGAAAATCCACTAAAGAAATCTTAAAACAAAAAATAAAGAAAAATCTTAGAAATGATTATTCTATCATAGGTGATGTTTAGGGAACACCTCATGATAAGGATATGTCTATTGATGTTGCATTAAATGCTTAATATTTATCTTCAAACTTGATGCTTTGTTGAGTTTTCCTCTTGTTTGGATGTCATTCCATGTAGAATTTGAGGGTGTTCCTTTCTATCGTTCATCTTTATTTTTTAATATTGTACAATTATTTTTTAATCAATTAAAATT
This sequence comes from Sequoiadendron giganteum, assembly GCA_007115665.2. NCBI lineage: Eukaryota > Viridiplantae > Streptophyta > Pinopsida > Cupressales > Cupressaceae > Sequoiadendron > Sequoiadendron giganteum. Next base: position 63,314,944 of record CM021107.1, read on the forward strand.
TTAAATAAGATTTATTAATTAATTAAAAAATAAAGTCCAAAAATATATTATAGTAATATTATGAAAAGAAGTGGCAAAAATCTACTAAGTTTTTTTGCCTCTTCATTTTATTTTTCTACAAAATCTAGAGTTGTATTCAATTTTTAGATTTTGACCAAAATATTATTATTAGTGTTGCAAATCCAAGTCTGTAAGGTCAAGATCATCCTCTTCACATGTGACTCATTTTGGCATTCATATCTATAATGCTTTTGAGCTACAAGTTGCACCTATGTGTGGTTCCTATAGAACCATCTCTATTGTTTTTTATTTTCTTTTGTACTCTTAGGCATCTACATAATAATTACTTGTTTTAACCCTTATAGTCTATTGGTGATCTGAGTTGCAGACCAATGGTTGATGTGGGTAAGGCCCCCCTCACTTCTAGTTCTACAAGACCAAGGGGGCTTTCCCTGAGGTGTTGGACGGCTGCCGAAGGCATGCCCCCTTAGAATAGTAGGGCTATAGCGGGTGGGAACTATAGGGCTAGACTCTCTCCGCAACTGACTCATGGAGGACAAACAACATATATAAGACAAGACAATATTTAAAAGGAGGAAAACAACATACAACCAATGACATGAAGGAACAAAACTCTGAATATTTGGCTACACAAAATCTACCACTTTATTGCAAGTCATACCCTGCAATATACCCATGGCACATGGCCATGAACAAATTGATGCATTTGCTTACCTCTATCAAAGACAAGCCTACTGAAGGAGTTGATCTCCCTCAACCAATATTATCGCTTTCCATGATTTGCAAGAGGAATTGGTTCCTACATACAAGCATATGTAAATTGTTAATGATTTGGTTGTCCTTCTGGTAGTGGAGGTGGCAATCATCTTAGCAAGGCAACCTCAAATAATAAGTCATCATCATCCTCACCCTTATGGCAGTATTCAACCTTAAACTCCTTGGGAGCATGATGTATGCTCATATTAGCACATGAATTTGCATGAAGAGAATTACTTTCTTGGGCACCAATCTCAAGTGTGCCCTACTCAATGAAAACCTCAACCTAAGCCATGACAAATGATTGATAAAATTCATGCAATCCACATGTACCACAAACACCAATGTACTTTTCCATAATTAAATCAAAACTTGACTCAAATCCAACTTTATATCATTAGCATGCAATTTAAAACTTTGAGGCACTTCCTATGAAGACTTATCTTCAAACTACCCCTCTATTTCATATCCTTAACTGCAATTTGTTGCAAAAACAATGTTAAGAAAATAATCAGTAATTTATTCTTCAACCTCATCTCATGGACCAACAATTTTATCTCTCAAGGACACACATCATTAGCATTTATATGCTCAACCAGTGAACTCAAAAATTTGTCCTCAATGTAGTTCACTTCAGCAAAGGAAGTTGTTCCAAGCCAAGCTCTAAAAAAGAATCATGTCAAAGTCATCATGGCTGGAAGCAACCAAATCACACACACCTGCAATCCTTTTCCTCATTTGAAATGAAGAGAGTGCATGCCTCGTCATAGTCAAGATCAATGAAACAAGGAAGGACATCAAATGAAAAACATAATTGGTGCACCTCAACTTCCTAACTCGTATCCTCAATTATAATGTCATTGTTGCACATTGGAGTTGACCCATCAACATAACCATCAAGAGCAACCACATCACCATTAGAAATGGGAAGAAAATTATCAAGAGCTAATTGAACACAACAAGCCCAAGTAAACAACATGGCTTATACCCAAGGAGAAGCGAACTTCCACCAAGATAGAAGGCCTCACAATACATGCCTATGCTCTCAATATCATTAGGCTAGCACTCACATGGCAGACTGTTTATTGTTTAGCGACAAACCTATTGTAGAAATCATGAATCAATTCTCCATCATGTCTTCTAAGAAACTCCAAACTTCAATAAGAAGGGGCGGGTTCATGTGAATCCAAAAGCTACAATGAAATCAACATGTTTATCATTGGCCATCACTATGGTAATGAGTCGAGCCTTTGCAGATGTAAGTCAATCATTGGACCACTCACCATCATCAAGAAGCATGCAAATATGCCCAACTAAATCTTCAAGCTCTAGATCAAAATGGTGAAATGAATGAGCAATAAGCCTTGAACTTTACTTGCACAGCCACATGTGTGCTTAGATGAGACATCAACAAAGTGATCCACAATGCACTAGATATATTGAAACGGGATTGCATTCCTTCCATTTAGAAAAGGCCTTCATATAATAATTTCATTCCAAGAGAGAAAGGGAAGAAACCCTTGTGTACCTTGACCAGTTGTTGCATCATAATAAAGGAAATTTTGTAACACCGCCAATAAGCACATGTCAACAGTAAAACATCGTATTGGTGATAGCAGAGTCGCCACCTCATAAAATGAGGAAATCCTTGGAGCAAACTAAACCACCAAGGCAAAACATTATTGGTCCTCTTACTAGTAGAAATTCAAAGTAATATCAACCCATTAGCCATCTTCTTGAGTTGGCAACCCACCAACTTATGCCAACAAGCTTGTTACCCAACAACGGCACCAATTTGTTGGTGATCTGAGTTGTAGACCCAAATCCTTAAGGTTTGATAATCTCCCAAGTGCCAAGGGTGTCAAACCTGGGAAGATTACCACAAACCTATCTTCAAATTAGGTAGTTAAGGACTAATGATTGAGGTGGGTAAGACATCCTTCACCTTTGGCTTTGCAAGACCAAGGGGGGTTTCTTTGAGGTTTTGGATGATTATTAAAAGACAGAACACTCCCTTACAATGAACTATACCTAGCACACATGTATCCCAATACTAGTGTCACAATATACCTATGTACTATTTTGGGGATGCAAGGTTTAGTACCTTGTTAAATAAATAATTTGTGATATAAAGAATTTGAGAATGTTTTTTATGATAACCCCTTATGATGTTATGCACATTCATACATGTCAATTGGAACATACTAAACTAATGAAACTAAAAAATGTTTAAGTTGATATATTATGAGTGTGTTGAAGATGATGGAAAGAGAAAGCCAATAACATACTAGTGTCTTTGTACAATTGGACAACAAAGTCCCTAAATTCACACAAAAAATGTAATAACTGAAACCAAGGTGATGCATTAATCAACGTACCACAAAAGACTAGGATTTTCATTATGCACAAGTTGGGCTCTACACATACATTCAGAAGAACCACAGATACTTGCAGAATATTAAATGAGTTTACTTAGTAATCCATAAGCATGCCCATACACTTTCATTATTGTTCTAAGAAGATATCTTACAAAAGCTTTATTAGAATGTTACAATCGTCTAGTTGGCTAACTAATCAAAAACACCACGAAATGGACACCATGCACATGGAGACACACAATCAAGTTCGAATGTACCTTTAATCACTCAAACTACAATAGTTACAAGTGTTATTACAAATTTGGGTGTCGGACCTGGATCACAACACAAAAATATCTTTACCTAGAACTAGAACTATGAACCCTCTAGTTTTGTTGTGTGAACTCTTCTTTCTGATATGCTCCTCTCTCCAAATATGTTCTCTTCAAAATGAAACAAAATCTACATATAACCTTTTGCAAGTTGCTTAGAATGGGAAACATGCAAGGATGCATGAGCCCCCCTAAAAATCCATGATTTCTTGCAACTACAAGCAGTAGCCATGCCCTCTGTCAGAGTTTAAATCATTTGTGTCTAAGAACATGCCAAATCACATCCTAGCAATACCTGTGGAGTATAGGCATCCATCCCCCATCTACAAACACATCAATTTTGGTCATTAATGCCACCAGGAAAGGAGAGGCAAGTTGGTGGATGAACAATTGCATTTAGGGTTTTCAATGTGCTTTCTTGCATGGCATCAGACTTTTCCTTCTCAAAATTAACCACTTGTTGCATTCTATTAGGGATCGAGCCTTAGGCCTATTGTGCGCTTTAGAAAAGAGTACTAAAATTATTATATCCCCACCACATTACACTATCAAGAGTCAAGCTTTGAGCCTGCTACATGCCCTCTTCCTTCCTTTCCCCCACTTACCTTTTCTTGTGTTCACACTTTATCTTCTTTACTTTCGTCATCAAGCTCATGAGGGGAGTATGAAACTGTCAAAGATTCCAAGTTCCTATGGAACCTCCGACCACCTTCTTGACTTAGCCAATTTTTTGGATTTTGACTTTGGTGACCAACCAAAGTGGAAGGAAAGAGGACCCCCAAAAGAAGTATTAAAACACAATGACCAATTAAGGTATCTCCAATCCATTATCAATAATGGGCAATCAAAGGCAAAAAAGCAAACCATTAGAGTAGAAGAGGGCAAAAATGAGACATAACAAAATGGGTTGCCAACATAATCACCACAAACATTTGCATTGAAAGGGCTAGCAAGATTATAATAAAAGACCCTCTTTATGCCTCTATTTGCAAATTTAAATAGTACACCAATTTAAATCATATACAAATTTAAAACCAAAATATTCCCCGAAAACTCCAAAAACATACAAAATAAACAAGAGACCAAAAAATCATTTTTATGCAAGGAGATGACTAGCCATCTCCAATACAATCGAGAGACAGCATTGACATCCATAGCCAACCCAACTACAAGAAGTCATAACCTATGTTTCCATGTCATTTTTCATGCATTTCTAAGATGTTTCCTAGCAAAATCAAGGGTTAGGGGTCGACAAGGGAGCATTTCCAAGGCACCCTCGGCCCCAAAATGTCCTTGGTACATGGACACCTGCAAAAGGGGAAGGGATGCATTCCCTTTTATCCTTGATATTTGCATTCCAAAAAAGTCATTTCCTAGAGCTTGTAAAAATTTAAAAAAATTATAAGAATACTATTGCATATCCAATAACCTCTAATGCCCTATGACAGTCGATTCACGATAGCAAATCCAGGTGCTTATTCATAAACACAATACACAAGGCCTTGTAAGGTATTAACAATATAATGGTGTCAATCAATTGGAACATTGTGTGTGTTATAGAACTCCTACTTGACCCAACTTACCATGGTGTTCTATGAGATTTTATGTGTCTTCTGAAACCATTGTACAAAAAACTCACTATATACAGTATCAACGCTCTCATAATTTGCATAAACATTATTGGGATCGTCACTTTTTCAACAGTACAATTTAAATCTTCTTATGAGGCAGAGTTCAATTATGTGATTCTGCTATGTGGGATACTTGTAAATTGGATACATTCCAAAAGAGCATATTATCTCCTCTCGCCTGGTGGTTTTCAAGCTTTTCTGAGAAATGTTCGAAGTTTGACAACGGATAGCTAAATTTTGATTCTCTTCCCATATTAACATTTCTAAATACAAAGGTATATTAGATCAAGTAGGACTACAATTCGCACATTCAACTTGTAATGGCCAATGACAATCAACTCGTCACAGCAAATCCAAAATATCAAGCAAACAGAGTACAGAAAGCCTAGTAAGTTATCGGCAGTGTAATGGCATTATACAAATTGAATGTATGAATTGTAGTCTTACTTGATCTAATATACCATTGTACTTAAGAGAAAGTGTTCTCTAAAAATTTTGTTAAATGTTTTCACCATGCGTATCAGTCCTCTCATGATTTGAATAAACATGTTTGCATTGCTACTTTTTTTTTAACAGTGCAACTTAAACCCTAATGAAACGGAGTCTAATCATGTCATTCTGCACTCTATAATACTTATAAATTGAATACATTCAGAAAGAACCCTCAGCAAAATTTAAGTCGCACCTTTGTAAGAATATTAGATAAAATGCACGGTCCAAATGAACAATTAAAAATGCAAAACATCCATAAGATTCAAAACTTGCCAATAAAATAGTACATAACACTTTGAAGTCCTCTCGAGCATTAAAAAAGTGTCCTTATAACATGCAATCATAGCAATCCATATAGCTGGTTTTTGTCAACTAATTGCCTTGTCTCCTCTACATGGCACCACTTGGTATATATATTTGGAACATGATCCTCTGTTTAAGAGATGGTATATCTGCACAAAGCAAGCAGAACACTAACAATGGTAAATCCATTTTGGTAATCAAATCTGCCAAAAAAAAAAAGAAAATGAAAAAAAATGCTTCATTGACAAATCTACCTTTTAGATACCTAGAAATCACTCTATTCCATAACAAGATTGTTATTTGCTCTCCAATAATTTACTGTGAGGTGCAAGTCTTAACAAAGTTACTAAAGCAGATCTAATAGAGTTTTCCAACATAAGCATGCGGCTAGAATCTCCCTCATATATAAGTATAGCATACCTTGACATCTTCGAAGATAAAGCAGATGATTCATACCTTAAAAAGAAAAAAAATATTTATCTGCAGCATGCCTAACATTTGTGTTTTGAAAAACTCGACAGACTCCTAAAATGGCCCACGCATTGCATTATACACGCAACTCCGTGGTGCACCACTTCATTCAGATATATTGCCAAGCACATTGCATCAATTCTTAGTTTGTGAGTCTGCGTGATGAATCAAGAAGCCAAATAGAAATTGTTGGCAAAACCTTGACTTTAAACAGGTCAATAAGAACTAGTTTTTTTTTCTGTTAGTGCTTTAGGTAGCCATTGAATGCAAATATAATAACACTGACTTCGAATATAAAGTTTGTTGTATTTATTATCTATTAATCATGAAATAAATTGACTACAATCTTTGACAGAAAAAATCATCTTTAAATTTATCAATTCACAATTTTTAATTCCTCGTTAAATAATTTATGCATCAAATAGCAATTAGCTATCTTGATATATTTGATCCTAGATGCATGAAATTTGAATTACTTGACAATCTGACTGCCACTTGAAACCAAGTTTTGAATATTTACGTAGTTAACAACTTTTGTGAATGGAAAGGATTACTGATATCTTCTTTTTTGGTAGATTAAACACAAATAACAAATATATACCATAAAATTCCATTATCGTTTGCATTGATACATCTCAAACAGATTTGCAATCTGCATTAATATGTAAATGTCTATATCACAGGTAAACACATACCCGTAAAATTAAAGGATCCAAATGGTCAAGTAATGAACTATTCTTCTACCATCAAGGGTGCCTTTGCCATGGTTAAGGTAAAGGCAAATTGCAGCAGCAATTAGATTTTCAAAGAAAAGCATCAATAAGATAACAATGCTGGCACAAGAAATCAACCACTGCATACAGAAATAACCAACAAAATCATAGACAAAAATAAGATCATCAATATCTTCCTCTGCCCCTAAATCCACCCCCACCACGACCACCACCTCGTGGACCACCTCTTCCTCCACCAGGTCCACCTCTTCCACGAAACCCACCACCGCGACCACCACCTCGTGGGCCACCTCTTCCTGGTTTAGCACAAAACAAACAGTTATATTGAGAGCAAATCATTGAGAAAACAAATCATAACATCCTTTGTGTCCATACATAAATATGTGTCTCCTTGTAAACATTCATTCTCAAATTGATGCACCATGAATTTTGGATACAATACTTATAAACCATAAACATAAAGGATATCAATGCAACCTATCTGTTGGATAGAAAATACAACTTTTCCATCACAAAATTAGGAAGTATATGACAAGAATGCCAACAAGAAAAAAATCCTCCACACTTGCATACCTCCACGTCCACCTCCACGGCCACCACCCCTGCCTCCATTCTGTGACTTCTCACTGCCAGAGAAAAACCCAAATGAACACCATAATTTTATACCTTAGATGAACAAGAGAGCTAAAAATGCTTCAAAGGTTGTTTTTCCCTTTAAATCCCAATTTAGTTCAACAATAATACATGCAACCATTTCTCTATGTTTGGCAGTAACTGCAAGTTATATTCATTAGAGAACAAAACACATATAAACAAGAATGTAGCAAGCCAACTAAATAGTTATATTTTCCAGCTCACAATATTGTACGAAAAAATGTATGTCAAAAGTATTCCCTACCATTCAAAAATTTGATACACAGACTAAAAATTGATCAACAGAATGAGTTAATAACTAAACATTCACAGCGTACTTCCAATGTATAGAAGAAAATATGCTTACTTTGGTTGAGGAAGAAATCTCTGCAAAGGTAGCAGCTTTGCTGGATCAATAAAAAACTTATCTCCAAGAGTATATGAGGTAGCAATTATGCCTTCCATCATCTTTACAGAAAAATACTGCAGGCACAAAACAATTGACACAACCTCATTAAGAGCTTCTATATAGATGAAAAAGGAGATCATACAATTGCTAATCAAACAATACATGTATTAATGTTCTAGAACAAACTATACAAAACTCAGATCTTGTCTTACAGCTTCATTGATGGGACCAAAAATTTCATCAACTTTTCCTACTTGAGTTTTATTCTGCAGGAAAATGGGAGCATTGAAGTAAGGAACTTTCTCGTTAGTGAGCTTGGTTATTGCATCTCCTTCACAAGCATGGACAAATGATGCAACCTCTGCACAAATAAATACCAGAAACAAATACCTTAAAAAAGAGTTAAAGCTGTAAAAAGAATTATTGAACACTACAGAATGGCTCAAACTGAGAAATAAGAGCTAATGTCCAGAAAGTGACTACCATAGAATGAAGATAACTTTCAGGCATTCATGTCCAATAATGTTATCAAGAAACACTTGATATTTAGTGGGAGAGTATGGTAATGTTGGTACATGTGAGAGAGTATGGTAACATTGAACATAAGGCTACGCTGGAAGACATTAGATCTTTGAAAAATAAAGAGGATATTCCCTGTGAAATGAAATCCAAAAACTAGTACACAGTTTTATCACATTCACTCTTGCCTTACATGTACCAGGATTGCGGTGCTTTGACTGGATGAAAAGCAAATTGTTTGGAATTATCCTGAATAACGTAGGTAACCTTACAAGTACTGAAATTTGACTCTATCATACCAAAAACTTATGGGAAAGAATCCCTCTGACATAAGTTTCCTGCAATTGGTCACCCTGTCATTGCAAGGAAAAAAGTGACTGAAAGTATTTTCAGATATGTTCTTATGTGCCAAAAAGTTAAGTAATTGGAATTATCCTGAATAACATAGGTAACCTTACAAGTATTGACATTTGACTCTATCATACCAAAAACATATGGGAAAGAATACCTCTGACATAAGTGTCCTGCAATTGGTTACCCTGTCATTGCAAGGAAAAAAGTTACTGAAAGTATTTTCAAATATGTTGTCTTATGTGCCAATCAGTTAAGTAATGTGCTGAAGTTCCTCCTATGTAGAGCCATTTGATGTTACAAAATGACTTTATACTTGTAAATTGGTACTGCAACAACCTTAATATTTTGCACCTAACTTGGGAGTAATGTGATGCATTTAGCTATTTGCAGTTAATTTTGCCTGATCCACGTGACAATCCTGAAGGTTTCATCAGTATGGAAATATTGCTTGTGTGATATATTACTAATTACTCTCAATTTGTAAAACTTGAAAGCCCAACTTATTCCAAATCTGCCGTCTTTTACCAGTGCACACAATCATTTTGAGTGCACTGAAACTCTCCAATAATGACTTCTATAATGCTATTCCAGCACCTATCACAGCTAGGTTGCCGAATTGGGTACAGCTATGTGGGTAGGAATGTACAAAAACTAGCTCCTCTGCTTTGTTTGATGCCAATCGATTGCACTTCACTGAGTGGATGAAGGAGTATGTACTCCAATTCTGCTCAGCTGAAGAATAACTAGCAACCTATTGAAGCAAAGGGAGCTCCTATTAGAGTTGTTAAATTAAAAAAATTGTAAATCAAACTTCAAATTTGAAAATAACGCATTTTAATTTAAAAACTTAAAAAAGTTAAAACTTATGAGATAAAACTTTTATTGCAAAAACTTGGAGGTGTGGCATCTTGTAGCCGTTGCAAAAACTAGCTCCTCTGCTTTGTTTGATGCCAATCGATTGCGCTTCACTGAGTGGATGAAGGAGTATGTACTCCAATTCCGCTCAGCTGAAGAAGAACTAACAACCTATTGAAGCAAAGGGAGCTCCTATTAGAGTTGTTAAATTGTAAAAAAATTGTAATCAAACTTCAAATTTGAAAATAACGCATTTTAATTTAAAAACTTAAAAAAGTTAAAAACTTATGAGATAAAACTTTTATTGCAAAAACTTGGAGGTGTGGCATCTTGTAGCCATTGAGGTACCACCAAGAGTGGCCATCCTTCTTATATTTGTCACGGAGAGCAGAAGCAGTTTGATCACTAGAGATAACAAAACTAGCAAATTCAGCTGAAACTGCATCTTCCACTTCAGGATCAGGGAAGAGTTTAACAAGAGCTTCCCTAAACCTTCGTTGACTTCTGGATCACAGTATGGTGGCACTCTGTTTGGTATAGCAAGGATCTGTACACTATAAAATTTGGGAGTCAAAACGAAGGCAAGAAGATGGAGTGGTGTAGTCATTTTGTTCCACCGGTCAACACATTTTGCATGCACCTCTTTGAAGAAGGTTTTTTCAAGATCTTGCTCTTTTTCACATATGATGGTTTTCATCTTCTCAAGCATTGAATCGATGCCATCATAAACCTCCCCCAAGCATGGTTTATCCATGTCAATAAAGTGTATCATGCTCAATATGGGCTCGGTGAAAGCAAGAAGATATTCCACCTGATCCCACCAAGTGTCATCTAGAATCTTATGTTTTAGATTTGCTGCCCTCCCACTATTTGATTGCCTCCATATAGACCATGATTGGCTAATGACCATAGCAAAAAGCACCTCTCGCATCTTCACAGGTCGTCTCAAGCAATTGTGTTGGATGCAAACCTAGTCTCAACCACCTATTTGAAAATAAAAATTAAATAATTAAAATCAATAATATATGTATTCTAAATAAATTATTGAAGTAAAACATAACATTAAAAAAATGCAATGTTTGAAGTTTGAGTTACCTTCAGTAGCTCTAGTCGCGAGAATGATATAAAAATAGCTTGCGACATGTGGTGATTTGTTATGAACATTTGGATCTCTTCAAATTCAGCATAGACTTGTTTGATCCAATCTATTTTTGTACCCAACTTCTGTAGCATGAGGTTTGAGGGAATGCACGGCACAAGGTGTCCAAAATATATGTCGAAATCATGACTCAACTATCATACCAACAGCTCTACAATTCTTCGCATTGTTCGTTATAACTTGGACAACATTTTCAAGTCCCACTTCATTAATGCACTGTATAAGGATGTCAACAATAAATTGTGCATCCTTTACCTGCCACTCACAATCCACAGCTTTTAGAAACATTGCCCCTTTAGGGCACACTGCAATCACATTAATTAATGGTCTATTTCTTGCATCCTTCCATCCATCGAAATAAATAGGCACGCCTGTTTCTTTCCATGAGGCCTTGATGGGAGATAATGCATCTTCTATATGTTTGACCTCCCTTGACAATATAGTGGTACGCACCTTCTCATAACCTAGGCTTTTGTACCCCTTTGGAGCTTCATTTACTTTTCTTATCATTTCTTGCCAATAAGACATTGAAAGAGATACCATTTGCATAGAGGCATCTTCCAAGGGCTTGGTCAGCAATCTCTCTTGCATCATTATTAAATGCCCTCTCCAATGGTCCCTTTGCTCTCTTAAAAACATTAGCCTCATTGACATTTTCAACTTCATTTATTCTCAAAAAAGGATGGCTTTCTACTACAATAACAAGGCAGCCACTATGTGTGCAAGATGAAGAAGTAGGAGGCGGCTTCTATGAGCCCCTTCTTGTACTCAATGGATGCCCCATTCTATTTTGAACCCTTGCATCTGCTTCCTCTTGCTCCGTAATATATTCTACTATTTTGGTAGGTGGTATAGGTATTTTATTTTTTCTTGGACATGCTTTAATTCCCTTCCCAAGAAGGGCACACAAATGCGCTTTCACCCAACTTTGCATCTGCTTCCTCTTGCTCTGTAATATATTCTACTATTTTGGTAGGTGGTATTGGTATTTTATTTTTTCTTGGACATGCTTTAATTCCCTTCCGAGGAAGGGCACACAAATGCGCTTTCACCCAACTGTAGGAGCTAGTGTATTTCTTATCACACCCGATGCATATCCAAACACATGTCCCCCCACCTAGAACTTGCTATACTATTTCTGCATGTCTCCATAGCGATGAAGCCGAGTCAAATATTGAATGAGGGATTAGTATTACCGATGGAACCTGAACTACCTGAACTACCTGCCATAATATTTAGAAAGTAGAAACAATCTCTATGTGCAACAAACCTACAAGTAGCAATTTCAAATTTAAAAATTGTAAAGAGAAGTTTGATTAAATTAATTAATTAAATAATAAACTTATTATCTAATATTATAAATTCTAAATCTAAACATTAAATTACAAATTTTTTAAATTATATACTTATAATATATGAATATTTTATTTTAAAAATTATATATTTTACAGTTTTGATTATAGTCTTATTACTTATATAATTAAATTATTAATATATAAATTTAAAAATATAATATTCATATATTATAATTATATAATTTAAAAAATTTATAATTTAATGTTTAGATTTAGAATTTAGAATTTTAGATAATAAGTTTATTATTTAATTAATTAATTTAATCAAACTTCTCTTAACAATTTTTAAATTTGAAATTGCTACTTGTAGGTTTGTTGCACGTAGAGATTGTTTCTACTTTCTAAATATTATGGCAGGTAGTTCAAGTTCCATCGATAATACTAATCCCTCATTCAATATTTCACCCGGCTTCACCACTATGGAGACATGTAGAAATAGTATAGCAAGTTCCAGTTGGGGGGACATGTGTTTGGATTTGCACTGGGTGTGATAAGAAATACACTAGTTCCTACAATTGGGTGAAAGCACATTTGTGTGGCCTTCCTGGGAAGGGAATTAAAGCATGTCCAAGAAAACAAAAAATACCTATACCACCTACCAAAATAGCAGAATATATGGAGATGCAAAGGTTCAAAATAGAATGGGACATCCATTGAGTACAGGAAGGGGCTCACAAAACCACCTACCACCTACTTCTTCATCTCACACACATAGTGGTTGCCCTGATATTGTAGTAGAAAGCCATTCTTTTTTGAGAATAAATGAAGTTGAAAATGTCAATGAGGCTAATGTTTCGAAGAGAGCAAAGGGACCATTGGCGAGGGCATTTAATAATGATGCAAGAGAGATTGTTGACCAAGCCCTTGGAAGATGCATCTATGCAAATGGTATCTCTTTCAATGTCTTATTGGCAAGAAATGATAAGAAAAGTAAATGAAGCTCCAAAGGGGTACAAAAGCCTAAGTTATGAGGTGCGTACCACTATATTGTCAAGGGAGGTCAAACATATAGAAGATGCATTATCTCCCATCAAGGCCTCATGGAAAGAAACAGGCATGTATGTTATTTTCGATGGATGGAAAGATTCAAGAAATAGACCATTAATTAATGTGATTGCAATGTGCACTAAAGGGGCAATGTTTCTAAAAGTTGTGGATTGTGAGGGGCAGGTAAAAGATGCACAATTTATTGCTAACATCCTTGTATAGTGCATTAATGAAAAGAATTGTAGAGTTGTCGGTATGATAGTTGAGTCAAGATTCTGACATATATTATGGATACCTTGTGTCATCATGCATTCCCTCAAACCTCATGCTACAGAGGTTGTGTACAAAAATAGATTTGGATCAAACAAGTCTATGTTGAAGTTGAAGAGATCCAAATGTTCATAACAGATCACCACATGCCACAAGCTATTTTTAGATCATTCTCGCGACTAGAGCTATTGAAGGTAACTCGAACTTTAAACATTTCATTTTTTAAATGTTATGTTTTACATCAATAATTTATTTAGAATACATACATACATATATATATTGATTTTAACTATTTTATTTTTATTTTCAAATAGGTGGTTGAAACTAGATTTGCATCCAACACAATCGTCTTGAGACAACTTGTGAAGGTGCAAGAGACGCTTTCTACTATGGTCATTAGCCAATCATGGTCTATATGGAGGCAACCAAAGAGTGAGAGGGCAGCAAATCTAAAACATAAGATTCTAGATGACACTAGGTGGGAAGGGTGGAATATCTTCTTGCTTTCACTGAGCCCTTATTGAGCATGATACGCTTTACTGACATGGATAAGCCATGCTTGGGGGAGGTTTACGATGGCGTCAACTCAATGCTTGAGAAGATGAAAACCATCATATGTGAAAAAGAGCAAGATCTTGAAGAAACCTTCTTCAAAGAGGTGCATGCAATTTGTGTTGACCGATGGAACAAAATGACTACCCCACTCCATCTTCTTGCCTTTGCTTTGACTCCCAAATTTTACAATGTACAGATCCTTGCTATACCAAACCGTGATCCAAAAGTCAACGAAGGTTTAGGAAAGCTCTTGTTAAACTCTTCCCTGATCTTGAAATGGAAGATGCAGTTTCAGCTGAATTTGCTAGTTTTGTTGTCTCTAGAGATCAAAGTGCTTATGCTCTCCATGACAAATATAAGACAGATGCTCACTCTTGGTGGTACATCAATGGCTACACGATGCTACACCTCCAAGTTCTTCCAATAAAAGTTTTATCTCAAATAAGTATTAACTTTTTAAGTTTTATCATTTAAAAATTTTAAAATGTGTTATTTTCAAATTTGAAGTTTGATTTACAATTTTTTTAATTTAACAACTCTAATGAGAGCTCCCTTTGCTTCAATAGGTTGCTAGTTCTTCTTCAACGGAGCGGAATTGGAGTACATACTCCTTCACCCACTCAGTGAAGCGCAATCGATTGGCATCAAACAAGGCAAACGAGCTAGTTTTTGTTCATTCCAACTTGTGCCTTCTTACTCACAAAGAGGATGAGTACAAAGAAGGGGCAGCAAAGATGTGGGATGTAGGACTGAAGCAAGTTGACCTAGATCTTTCTTTGGCTGCAGTTGCACAATCTTCTTCAATTTTTGAGGAGTCAAGTAGTCAGCATACTTTTAGCACAAGTGCTAGTGTGGTTCCATCATCTAATGTTAATGTTGATGATGATCTTAGTCTTGATGATGAGCCATATGATGCAATTGCAGACTAGTGAATTGGTTACTATTTGTATTATTTAAATGTTAAACAATGATTATCTATCATGACATTCAAGTTTGATCCTTTTGATATTGAAAATTGAATTTAAATCAATATATTATGTTTCAAAAAATGAAATTTGACATGGTTTTGTCTATCATATGTATTGGTATATGATATTCTAAACTTAATTTTGTTTCTAGGTTGCATTATGATATTATTATATTATTATTATTTTGCACAAACATACCTGATTCCGTACCCAACCCCCCCAAAAAATTTGTCATACCCGTGCCCATACCCAATTCGGCAACCTAGTAAAAATTATATATATTAATTATTAAAAATTTATATTATATATATGAAATATATAAAAAATATAGTGTTTCATTATTTATTTAATATAGGGTTTCTTTTCTTATTTTGCTAGGTAATATAGTGTTCCTATTTTGATCACTTTAACATATTTCATACCGAAACCCCCTCTAGTGATGAATGAAATATGTAAAAAATATAGTGTTTATAAATTTATAAATGATAATAATATTATGAAATAAAAAATACAATGTTTCATTTTTTTTAAAAAGAAAAAAATACAAATACAAATAAAAAACCCTACCTTATGCCCTGGTTGCACATCATTCCTTCTCAGTCTACGTGCATTTTCCTGTGCAATGTCGTTCCTTCTTTATGCCATGCATTTCTCCTATCGCGGCCTTCTATTTGAGTCATCGTTTTCTCTATGCTCTGAAAACGGCCGTCTTTTTGAAGTCACGGTTGGAAGAAATAAAACACCCAACAAAAATAAAATAAAACACAAACAAAACACCAATGCAAAATAAAACATGCAAAATCCGCATTTTCGTCACCCTAAAATTTGCGAAAATCGATGAAAAAGGTCAAATACTAGTTGAAAACAATCAAAAAACGCAACGGAATCGCCACGTCATTAGTTGTAACACTTGGAATTGTTTTTGCGAAGTCAAAATCAAACCCTCAGGCAAAAACATGAATCCTGTACGATTCCACAAGGATTTGTTTTCAATTTTCTACTCGAATCGTTTTGTTTTTGGAAACGCCGCCCTAAGAAGAGCAATTCAATAACCTATCCCATCAGTGACCTTGAACATCTACTGAAAGGAATTCTATCTGTTCAACCTAGAAACTTAAAAATTATTATACAAATTGGCCTTTCAAGAACCAGAGGGCACAGAGATCTGCAATACATGGCCCCAGTGATATTAAACATTGACAACAATGCATCAAGTGAAATACTTCAACAGTCGCCCAACTATTTCAAGCTTTTACAAGACCATACTTTTTTGAGAATAGTTGTCTAGTAATGTACTGGATAGAAAGAACTTTTACCCTCCAAAATGCATTTTGAAAAATCCTCAATTATACAGTAACTAAATTAGAGAACTTTGTGGTTTACATTCTAACAATCAAAAGGTTGTTTGTCAAATGCAGTTTTAATGAGCTTACATCGTCAGGAAAATTTTCATTAAATCCTGAATTATTCGGTAATTAAAACAGAGCTCTATGGTATATGTTCAAAGATAGAAACAGTAGAACAACAAAAATGTGCTATATCAAATGAAGTTATTGTCCATGTGAAAACTTGGTTTGATGATATTGCCCATGTATGAACGCTGTAGCTATTTATTGATCAAACCAGCCCACCAACTTAACAGTAGAATTAAACAGAAATGTTTTGAGTCCCAAGTTCAGTTATCATGCACATAGACATGGCCATTCATAAATTTGATAACATAACATGCCTTTCAGAAAACCTCATCAAAAAACATCATTGGACCTGATGCCAGCATAACACCTTGTTAAGATTTTGAAGAACACCATGTATCAATCATAAGACTATTCACACAAACATGATCTGCATGACAGAACTTTATGGCCATATGAAAAACTAAGGATAGAATCTTGTAATCCTGATGCTGCTCCTTATCTCTGGATGCATATATTGTTTTTTACATAGCAGCAAAAATCTCAGGGAAAAAATCAGCAAACCAAAAATATAAGAGTTTTTCCAAAAATCGGGATTTAAACAGAAAAAATGAGAGGAAAATCATCTTTAAAAATACATTAAAAAAAATGTAAAAAAAAGGGACAAAACTTCTTGTTTTTGAAATGTAAAGGCATTTCAATAGCATAGAGATACTCAAACATCTATGTTGCATGATACTTGTGATCTACAATACAATTTCGAGGAAATGTCCAAGTAGAACCTGTAAATTCTAAATGAGGAACTTGTGCAACACCCATGCTCAGATGTCAGATTTTCTGAAACTTCTTGATGAAGTTTATTCAAGTCTCAAATTAAAATTGTGCAAACCA
This sequence comes from Sequoiadendron giganteum, assembly GCA_007115665.2. Lineage (NCBI taxonomy): Eukaryota > Viridiplantae > Streptophyta > Pinopsida > Cupressales > Cupressaceae > Sequoiadendron > Sequoiadendron giganteum. The sequence goes on from CM021107.1 coordinate 63,332,408, forward strand.
TATGCTTAGCTGAGAATTTTGCATCATGTTGTTGGGTTATGCAACTATTAAGATCTCAACCTTTAAAACAACCATTTCTCATGTTGGAAGATTTTCTGATAAGAAGACTCCATTTTGATCTTGCAGTTAATACATCTTAGATTAACCAACCAGGATTTGTAGTACTCCTTAATCTTGCAGGCCATCTTTTCCAAAATGGTATTCTTGCAAAGATGTACATAATTTTAAATAATGCATGCTTAATATATTATAAAAGAGCCATCTCCAATGGAAATAACATGATCAAATGATTGACAAAAGTCTATCAAATTTCATTTCTACACCCCATTTAATGATAATAGTTTACAAGCTTTGACAATGCATAGCTGAAATCATAATCAGCTTCTGAGGTAAATTGATATATCCTTTTCATGCCATAAATCTACACTTGAGTGAAACAATGAGTAGACCAATTTCTCAAAACACTTTTGAATGTATGTTTCAAATAAATCTACCATCATGAGACTGTCGATTCATAATCAACATATCCTTATTGAGCAGGACTGGGGCTATAAAAAAATCAACCATGACAATCTTGTTGGCTCGTATGTCTACTCCTTACCTTCACATCAAATATTATTTCCTATAGCATGGAATAAAAATCTATGGCATCTATTAAATGGCAACTTAATTAAGATAAAGCTGGATAGGATCCATAATTACCCTGGAGACATTGTGAAGAGGTCAAGAGTTTGGGAATTTTAAAGAAGCGTGATTAGAAAACTAGAAAGATACAAAAAAGTATGTAAGTTTAAAGTTCAAAATAATAATAATCACAAAATATAATCAACAACGTAGAGACTAAAAAGAGATAAACTGAGATTTCGTGCATGGGTAATTTGACAATATTTCATAACATCTTGAAAATTCGAATTTGTTGTGATTTTTGGAATAACATTAACCATAGTCTAGCTGATGAAGGCATGGTTTGTTGGTTGTTAGGGGATGGGGACCCAATTTGAGGTCCCACTGGCTGGACCTGGTTAATGCCTACGTTTGAGATTAAGGGTACACTAACACCCTCAACTTACAGATAAAAATAAGTAACAGTAATCTATATATCTGCAAATATATTGTTATATTTAAATACATTAGAAATTAAAGATCAGTTCCAAGCTTCAGCCGGGACATGTTCAGATTACAGATATATTTCAGGTTTCAACTAAACCTTGCCACAACTGGCATACCCATGTTTCTACGATTGGGACATAAAACTCAATGATGTAATTTGAGCTGAAAAATCTCAAAGATATAATTTGAACTGCACAAAAGCTGGTTTTTCTTCATCATTACTGCTTTACGTCAAAAGCTTGTATTATATAGTAGGCTGTGAAGAACATCTAGCATCCTTTTGAAAGGCCTTTAGAGCTCATATACATTGGAAAACACACTCACTTCAAGTTATGTCGTGGGCATAGATTTTTTATACTTATCTTGAGCATTCAAGGACCTCACGTCTAACTGAAAAATAAAGTGTGTACAGCTTTGGGCTTTGCTCAGCATTGCTTTGAGTACTTTAGCACTAACACGTACTTCAAGTTATGTCTTGGACATGAATGACTACACTCACCTTGGGTAGGCAAGTATGATGTGTACAGTTTTCCCATTGTTCAGCGCTGCTCGGAGTACTTTGGCTTCAATTTATGTCCTGGACATGAATGATTACACTCACTTTGGGTATGCAAGTCCCTCAAGGCTAAACGAGAGATCTCATGCGTAAATTATTGGCATTGTTTTTTAAGAACTACCATCGCGAACAAAAAAAATCTGATTACACGAAACTACCATAGAAAATTGTAAAGAAGTAGGATGCCAAAGAAAGATTTTTTGTTAAATAAGGAAAAGCGTGTGTATTAATTACCAACAACTTCAGAAGGAGGGCCTTCGTCGCGGTATCCTCCAAAACCACCTCTTCCGCCTCCACCTCCACCGCGTCCGCCACCAAAGCGACCGCCACCTCCTCCTCTGCCTCCTCCCCTGAAACCCCCGCCACCTCTTGGTGGTCTCATTTTTGCTTCTGTATGGCACAAAAAAGAAGGCTCTGCAACAACTTCCTTGCACGAATATACAGAAGAACGCTCTCTTACAGAACTAAGATATACAAAGCCAGGCTCAGTTGAATCCTGTGCCGATTATAACTTGAGAGTCATCAAGGTTTATTTTCTTCGTTCAGTTTTTTTGGGGTTTACTTTTGAGGATTTAGGGTTTAGGGCTTTGTGGACTTTGGGACTAAATTAGGGTTTCGAGCGGTTTAGTGTCGTTTTAATCCCATTTGTTTTGGACCGAAGAAACGCCTTTAGGAAATTATTAACATTTTGTTTTTCCATAATTTTTGTAGGAGTAAGCCGTGGAGAAAAGTGCATACTTCAAATTTATTATTTGTTTTATATTTACTTTTCTATGTGTTATAAATAATGATGTTTTAATATTTAATTGGCATTTGTATGAAAAGGAGGTGTAATGGTTACTTAAATTGTAATTTATAAAGAATATTTTATAAATTTGATAGGTTTATAGTTAAATTTATAAGTATTCTATTGAAAAAATTATACAACATCATAAGTGTGTATTAATCATTATTAATCATGTACAAGTCTCAATACAATATTAGGTGGTGAGATTTGAAATGAGTGATATCATTTATAGTTCTTGATACAACATTAGGTGGTGAGTCTTGACATGAGTCATTGTATCAATCTTGGATGGCATGTCCATCAACATTTTGAACATTATTTTTTGTTGAGAATGGAATTGGGAATATTGAACAGCATCTAGATGGTTTTGCAACAACAAGTAGTATAGAATTAGACTAGAGAAGGAAGTGTATTCCATATATTTGTGTGTGTTACAAATTTGTGTGATTGACAAATATTTTGATGCATGTTAAATGCAAATATTTTTGTTATGCACAAAATAACATCTAAAATTGTTGTTGATCATAAACATAGCCTTGAAATAGAAAAATGTAATATACAAAATATTTGTAATATTGAGAATATTATTTTTATTACCTTGAGTTTTTTTTTAATTCGTTAGTCATTAACATTTAATAATTGAAGTTGACCTAGCATAGAGGAATTTGTCATTCATCACTTCTTTGTAATTCATTTCATTCCTATTCATTGGAGAGAGATTTTTTTAGAAGTGAAAAAATTAACTCATTTTAGTAGAAAGTTGTCTAGTGTGAATAATGAGAAGTTATGTTATTTTAAATGTGAAGTTATTTTATTCTAAGTAGTTAAAATCAACTAAAGCAAATATAATTTGGATGAGGAGGACAAATCTATTTTTGTATTGTTTGTGATTGTCAAGTGTCCACCTACACACAAAAAGGTTTGAATGAGTTAGTTGAGAAAGATATTTTTTAAGACATGTTATGAAATGGGGAATGAGAAATTAAATTGAAAGTTAATGTGGAAGAGATTGGATTGACATTTGCATACCTATTTTTTCATAGTGAGAGTAATTATAACCAAGCATCCTCTTTTTCTAATGATTTTGTATAGATTGTTTTGTATTCTAAAGTACCACTCAAAGGAGAAGGTTGAATACGAAGGCCATTTATTGATTTCACTCTTGATATAGTTGTAAATGTTAGTCCTCGTCTTTCTATTTTACCAATAGCAATTATTGTCTTTTGAAGGGTTAGGCCTTGAGATTTATGTATACTAATTGCTCATGCCATGAATAGTAGTATTTCCTATGATCACCTAATGATATGGGTATTATAGTTATAATTTTTGGGTCATTTTGGTTCCATGGTGACCTATTGTAGTTATCAATCCTTACTACAATGTACATTGTGGTTTAGAGCCGGGACTATAAACAAATATCAACAACCTCCCAAGAGATCCATTTACAAGTTTTTTTATATTCGTGATTGTAAACAGGTAATTACAATTTAACATCCAAATTCCAAAATAGGGGTCAAGGGATCCCCAAATATGACTGCCTACTCAGACCGCATACATCATATAATCTGTTGCATTCTTCTTGTTACATTTATGTTAAGCAAAAATGGGATAATGAGATTGTTGTTAACTATAGGATCGTTGCTACTATGCCAAAAAATGGTTCTTGTTGTTCCAACTTTTAGTCCACTTTTTCTTTGGTACCATCCTTGGGTGGGTTTTCGTTGTTCCTAGGTTCTTTCCCAAATAGCTTCTTTAAATCAGGGTTCAGAAATAGCCACTGGTTTGCACTCACCACCTCCTCCTTGGTTATATATGATTTTCCTTTCTCCATCAACTTTTGGCACTTTGCTTTGGAAATCTCCACTATTAAGGATACTTGCATGAAAACATTGTATAATGCGAGTATTTTGTTACACTCAGTAAGCACCCTCCTAATGCCTTGGTACTTCTCATAATTCCTAGCTTTCCAAAGAAACCACAGGATTTTAGTTGTTAATAATAACCAATACAAATTATTTCCTTTTCCTAAACCTGTGATTTTACCAAGAATAATTGATTTTTTCCTTTTTTCTTTTGCATTGTCATAACCTACAAGATCAATTAGAAATAGGTTCTAGATTTCCTTAGCAAGGTGGCAATCAAAAAATAGATGAGAAATGCTTTTCATTTGCTTACATATTTCACAAATACTAGTATTGCCTTTAGGATCAAAGTTAGGAAATTTTTGTAGAAGCAACATCCATTTAAAGCCTAATTTCTTGGGTTCTAAAACACTATGCCATATCTCCGTGAAGACCCTATTCCAATCATCTTGATTAAGATTAAAATTCCAACAGCAATTCAGCTAATTTGCAAGATTAGGGGGGCGCCACAAGCTAATATATTTCTTTAGCTTTAATTTTAATTAGGTTCTCATTAGCTACCCATTCAAAATCCTAATTTTTATTAAAATTTCCTTTTTTTATAATTTTGCACTCTTTCTTTTATCTATTTTACTCTTTCATATGTTCTTTTTTGAGTTAAGGGGATATTAAATTTAATGCAAAGCTCATCCCAACCCAACAACTTGTCATTGTAGATTATATCTTGGAAGGTGGAGACACCCTTCTTGTTCCACTCCTTAGCCGAACACCCTTGAAGGAGGGCGAGGGATTTGTTATTATGGTAGGTGTTCCACCAAATAGATCTCAAGGAGAGGATATTTTCTAGATCTTTATCCATTAGGTACTGATTCATAATGGATTCTTTGTTGATTTCTAAAGCCTTCCACATGCTCTTAAAAAAATTAGACCCTGTAGGTGATACAAGGAATTTTCCAAACATGAGGTCACACATGGGGGGGTTGTGTTCTCTATATTATTCTTAACCAAAATTTTCCACAGTTCATTACCTTTTAAGCATCTACAAATCCACTTTACTGCAAGGGATATTCCTTGTTTCTTCAGGTCTTTAAGACCTAAGCCCCCTTTCTACTTCTCCATGCAAAAAGTATCCCACTTGACTGCATGCCTCTTCTTATTTCCTTTTCCATCTGACTAGAGGAACTGTCTTATCCTCTTTTGGATTTCCTCTACTTGGTAGTTGTTAAATAGCCAAATTGAGGCATAATCAATATTATATGATGCCAACACCTTTTGGCAATTTGGGATCTCCCAGCTATGGATAGGTACTATTTTTTCTAGGCTTCAAGTTTCTTGATTGTTTTATCTTTCATCCACTCCCACATCTCCTTTAGGTTGGGGTTAATTGAAAAGGGGATCCCTAGATACTTTACCATTTTGTTAGGGCCTCCCCACTGGAACTTATGTTCTTGGCCACTCAGGTTGTTTGCCATGCCAAGACAATGGGATTGATTTACCTTTTGATATTTTTGCCCTAGTAGCCTACTTAAAGAGCTCCATTTTGGTTATTAGGTTCCAAAAATTTTCCTATTGTAACTTTACAAAAAGAGATGTATCATCGACAAACTGTATGTTAACCAGTTCCTCATTGTTTGGCAAAATGAGCCCTTGTACTTTTGGGCTTATGTATTGATCTCTTAAGATATAATGAAGGGCATCGATTGCTATAATAAATAGTGAAGGAGCAAGAGGACATCCTTTCCTTATAGATCTCTGTAGTTAAAACTCATCTGTTAATTCCCAATTCACCTCAACTTGTGTTATGGCATTGTTCATGATCATTTTGATCGTTTGATAGAATAGGCTATGGAAGTCGAAGGCCTCTAAAACCATCATTATAAATGGCCACTCAATTATGTTGTATGCTTTTTCAAATTCCAACAACAACATTCCCACATCCTGATTGGTGCTCCTACCCCATTCCATGGCCTCCCAGCTAGTAATCAAGTTTTCCAATATGTATCTACCTTTGATAACACCAGTTTGAGTGTTATCGATTATATTTGGGAGTATGTCAGTCAGTCTCCTAGCAATTGCCTTAGCTAGTATTTTATAGGAGATATTTAGTAGAGTTATAGGTCTCTAGTTTTTAGGAGGGACCTGTCACCATCTTTAGGGATCAACTTTATTATTCCATGATTTATATATTTGCCCAAAGAACCTTTTTCAATGTCCTCAAAGTAGACTTGGAGGAGGTCATCACCTATCCACTCAATGTTCCTTTTGTAGAATTCTACAGTCAATCCATCTGCACCCGGTGACTTCTCATTATTCATTGTCAGGATTGCATTCTTGATTTCTTCTTTGGTTAAGTGTTGGCTCAATTTGGAGTAATCTTCTCTAGAGATCTTCTTTGGGATAATTTTCCTACACTTCTCTCTTGCCTCCACCCCTTGTTGGCCTAGGCATTCTGTAGTAAAGAGCTTTTTGTAAAACTATTGGAATCTTTCTTTAATGTTGTCTTGGTCCTTGGCCATAACCCCTTCTTCCCATATACAACCAATGGCCTCCTTGGCCTTTTTTGACTTGAGGCTCCTAAAGAAAAAATTTGGGCCTCTGTCCCCTTGGGAAAGCCAATTCAATTTTTCCCTCCTTTTTAGGCCCTAGTCCTTGTAATTTTGGATCTTTCTTAGCTGTCCTTTAATGTAGATTAATTCCTTATTAGCTTCTGAGTCCTCTAGGGCATTCTGTAGCCTGCTCTCAATTTGGAGTAAAGCATTCTGGAGTTGGTTCTCAACCCTCTTGCTTTATTTAGCCCTATGTTCACCCATTGTTTGGAAGATTTTTTTTAGCTTTTAACATTTAAGTTCCATATTTCAATGGGGTGTGATCTTTCATATAGGCGTTTGTTGATTTCCTTTAATGTGAAGATAGCACTGTTGTTGCCCTCAAGCTTTAGCAGACTTGAGTTAAGTATGAATTTAGATCCCTTTTTCTAAGGCATTTCATCCTTGTTGTTGATGCATATTTGGACCATGATGGGATGATGTTCAGACAGTGTCCAGGGTCTAACCTCAACTCTACTGCCAGCCCCTTCCACCTAGTCAAAATGAAAGCTATCTTTGCAAGCATAAAATTTATCGAGTCTGTAGTAAATTATCCTATTTCCTTATTATGCATTGCACCAAGTAAACCAAATTGCTTTATTTTCCTCTTTTGTACCTTCAAGGGGATCCAAGATTTTGAGGTTGTTTTTCATCTTGTACCAAAAATATCTTTCATTTCCTTTACATCCCATATCTAACCCACCTATCTTATCATCAAAGCTTTCTATCATGTTAAAGTCACCTCTTATCCATGGAATCTTAGGTAGTTTGCTAAACCAGTCCCATAGCTCACATCTTGCTCTGTACTCATTTGGAGCATAAATGGCACATACTCCAAACTTCAAGCCTTCTTTTTCTATTTGTACCCAGACAACCCTATTGCACGGTGAAGAACCATGCTCTTTCACCCATTTTCTCCACTTACTAGCAACTAGGAGGGAAATTCCACCTTTTCCTTTCTCATGATTGAAAGTGTAGAAATTTGAGTCCTTCCAAATAAACCTGAGTTGGGTTGTAATGTGAACCCTACAACTCTAACTTCTTGTAGCATTACAAAGTCTTTAAGTTTTTCCTACATTAGAAGCCTTCTTATACTATACTTTCTATCTGAGGACTCTAGCCCCCTGATATTCCAAGAAATGTAGTTAAGAGACATCTGCCTCCATATCTTGGGTTTCATCTTCTATACTCCTAAACCCTTCAAAGCATTTAGGCAGTTCTAGCTTTTTAGTATTTCCCCTTAGATAAGGGATACTCTTTTCTTTTATTTTTTTCCTTCTCCCTCTTCTTTTATATCCCAACATCTCCTTGGCACAGGACACTTTTTCAACATCATGTGATTAGGAAGTGGTTTCTCATGGGTTTCTACCCCTATGTCGACCTCTTGTTTGGTAGCATTTCCTTTACCAACTTCAAGGTTCCAGTCTTTACTAAGAATCTATTTTAGCTGTTCTAAATCAGCTTCCTCAAAGGTAATGTCTAGGTCAATACCATCCCCTTGAGATCTATTATTTGTGGTTGACGGAGTTTCCTTGTTACCATCTTTAATATTTGGATTACAATTTACATCAGGGGAGACATGTTCATTGTTCTCACCCTCACTATTAGATTGATTTTATTTTTACCAATTGTCATATTATTTTGGAGATCTTCATTTCTATTTTCCATCCAATTAAGGGTCTAGTTCGAGCTAGAGGGGGTAGTACATTCCTTCAAAGCACTTTCCACCCCACCCCTAGTCCTTAACAGGGTCCCAATTCTATTCTTAATTTCTTTATTATCCTCAATACTCCTCTTGATTCTATCCATGACAAGTTACTCATAATTTTTCTTAATGCCTAGGTTAGTGGGGTTGAATTCTTTGGGTGCCCCCACACTTTTTTCTTTAGTTAAAGTTTCAGTCGAGACAAAATTAGCAATGGTTGTTGGGAATGGATCTGGAAAGGGTTCCATGGGAGCCTCCTCCTCGGTAGGGGCACAATAAATATTGCCTTTTCCAAGCACAAGGGATTCTTCCTCAGGAGATAGATCGAGGCTTCAACTATCAAAACCTTCGTCGCCCATAGGTTGGGCAATCTCCTCTTCTAGACTTTTTCTAGCCTCGGCCTCACCAGTGGGTACGTCAACAACCATATTCACCACGAGGGCATCACTTCCCCTTTGAATTTCGCTATTGACACCCCTCACCAGGAGATGTGAAGGGTTAGGGTAAGCAATTTCTCCCTTTCCACTATTATTCTTTCTTCCTTTCCCATGGATTCGTAGGATATTTTTTTCTTAGGTGACCCTCCTTTTTATAGAGGAAACACGCATTGAGTCCCCCAAGTAGTTCAATTTTAAAGTCCATGATGGCAGTTTCGGTCTCCACTTCGACTTCCTCCAGTATATCTCCACCCGATGAAATGGAAACCAGGACTCTTGCATCCATGTGTGGGAGGGGGTTTCTGGTATCTTCAATTTTTAGCACCCTCCCAAATTGACCGACAAACCTAGGAATACAAGACTATAGAAGGAGAGGGAGGTTTTTTAGGGTGATCCATCACAAGTATGCCAAGGTTGCCACTTCATCATACAATAAATTCATGGACCATGGGATAGCCCTAAATACTGCACTACCCATAGACCAAAATCCCTTCGAAACAACATTAGTTTGCATTTCTTTCATTTTGAACAACATCAAAAACAAACCTTTTTGGATCATTCTACAAAATGTTTGTTGAATGCCAAGTTTTCTATTCCACACATTGCATAACCATTGATCAAATAATTTCCTCGACAGGACTCTATTTATATCCATAGCAAAAAATAGAATGGCAATATTTCTATATTTTCATTCTTCATTATTCATTGCTATAGACATACCATCGTTAGGAATTAGAAGAGCTTTTTTAAGGCATTTGGAGAGTCGCTTACATTCACCTCTGGGTTGCACCTCTTCATAGACTACTCCATCTTCAATGTTAATGAAGTTCGCTTCTTTTGGAATCACTATCTTGACATCACCTGCAAAAATGTCTTTAAAGGAACATGGCTTGTCGCTCATGTCCTCCATCAAGGGTTTTTAGCAATTGCTTCTTTAGATATTGGGGGTTATTTCCCATGATTAACTAGATCTCCCATTATGGTTGGTGTACATTCAGTACACTCCACACCCCTAATGGCAGATCCATGGGATGGCAAACAAATGATGCCCTAGCCCTCAACACACACGGGAGAGCCAGGGTTGAATTGAGAATGGAAAAGAAGCACAACAAATACCAAAAAAAATAATAATGCACATTAACAAATAAACCAAGGCAAAAGGAGGGTGCCACTGGGCAAACATAAAACCCTTTGATGGCGTACAACCATCATGAGGAGCCTGGGGATGCACGCTTCCACTCAGTTCCACTACTCATTTTCTCCATTTACAAGTCTTGCTTAAGTCCATGAGTTCTTTGTTAAAATTATTCATTGGCCTTTCCATAGTAGGAGTTCTTTTTTATGTTGGTCATCATTAGCTTCAATATTTTATTTGGTTTTTAATCTTATTGCAATACTTATCATAGTTGGAAGATTTAGTAGTTTTTGCCTTCTTTTTTTGTGTAGTCTTATGAGATCATTTGTAGCAAAAGGGTGTATTGATTGTCAAATTCTTCTTTTTTATTTGTTGTAATTATTGTTTTAGTGCACCTCATTAACATTTCCCAATATTGTTGTTTTGGTTATGCATTATGTATGTTTTGTAATTGTTTGTGTCAATAAGGTGTTTTACCTAACTAGCTCACCTGGTAGGTCATATTCACATGTTAAGTTTGTTGGGATTAAGGTGTCTTAATCTTTGAGTCCTAATATTGATTTAATTTGATGTATTATTATATTAATTTTTTTTATTTAATTGTCTATGGTGTCATGTCACAATTTGGGACCCATCGGTTGGGTGGCATCCCCGTTGGAAGTTACTTGATGACACATAATCATCCCATGTGGACATAGGCATCCCACTTTGGAATCTTTGACCTATGATAGATTCTCTTATGAATTCTATGACAGCTCATGTGGCAGATTTATGACATATTCTATGATAGTTTCAAGGCATCTATCATAAGCAATTATGAGCACATTTTGGGCGCCCAAGCTAGGAGAGAGAATATTTGCATGTATGACATTTGTAAGAGGTGTAAGGGAATCAAGTACAAGTGTCCAAATACATGTCTATGGTATGGAATATTGTGCCATGTTAGACACCCATCCTCTTTTAGAAGTATCTCTTGGCTTGTATTCTCTATAAAATGTATGCCTTGTATTGTAGAATGCATAGTTTGTTTGCAAGTAACGAAGTGTTGTCGGGTTAACTCCAAAACAGGTGTTTTTTTTGAAGCACTTGTGTAGAAGCTTTGTACTTGGGCTGTATTGTAACTCTTATTTGAAGCAATATAGAAGTAATGTGCTTTTGGAGGGTGGGGTTTTTTACTCAAAAGGGTTTTCCCCACGATATCTGGTGTATGTTACTTTATGTGTACTTGTTGTTCTATTCTATTTCTCTCTATGTGTTTCTCTTGTTATAACTGTATAAGGTGTTGAAAGAAATTTTTGTAACTCTCCCCTACTTAGATTAGTGTAGGAAGTAGTTTTTTCTCACTTGAATTCCTTGCATTCGGTATCAAAGCCTAGCCAGCCTTGGTTCATTTGTTGGGTTAGAAGGGTTTTTTGAGTTAATCTTTATTTCAGTGGGAGTTTTACAGAAGTGTGTGTTTCATTAACTTGTTGCAGGAAAGATATGGCAGGCACATCGAGGAGGATTGAGATGGAGAAATTTAACGACGGTAATTTTAAACTTTGGAAGCTCAAAATGGAAGACATGCTCGTAAACCGTGATTTATGGGCTACTATTTATGGAACCAAACCGTCAGGCATGAAAAAATAAGATTGGGATCTCATGGATAGGAAAGCTAAGGGTCTTATTAGACTTTGTTTGGATGATTTCGTCCTCCTAAATGTCCATGAAGAGAAAACTTATGCTTCTCTATGGAAGAAGCTCAGTGATGTCTATCAGGCTAAATCCCTAGTAAACAAGATTTTCCTGAGAAAGAAGATGTATTCTCTGAAAATGGAAGATGGAGGGTCCGTAGCAAATCATCTAAATGCATTTAACATGTTGGTTGCACAACTGGGTTCCGTTGGAAACAAGATTGATGAACAGGACCATTGCATGCTCCTTTTGTGTTTGTTGCCAGACTCTTGGGATCACCTAGTAATGGCTATTGGAAGCACTACTTCCACCTTCAAGATGGATGAGGTTGTTGCCTCATTATTATCTAAAGAGATGCAAAGGAAGTCTTATGAGATGACCAAGGAGGCCCTTGCAATTCATGGCAGACCAAAGGAGAGAGGCAAAAAGAAAGACAAGAACTCTAAGTCAAAGTCTTCAGGGAGATCTAAGTCTCTTGGTAAGAAGTACAAGGAAAAATGTTGGAACAGTGGTGAAACTGGTCACATTCGAAAAGGTTGCAAGAAGGAGAAGAAGAAGAAAAACAAGTCTTTCTCTGATTTTGAATCTGAGAAATCATCTCAAGATGATGGAGAAGAATTTATTGCAGCCTTGGCATCCCATCATCGGAAGATGTGTGGTTGATAGATTCAAGTGCATCCTTTCACATGAATTCTCATAGAGATTGGTTCTACAAGTACGAGGAGTATAATGGCAAAGAGGTGTACCTAGGTGATGACTCTCACCAGAAGATTGTTGTTCATTGAAGAGTCAAAATCAAATTTCTTAATGGAAGAGTGAAGGGGATTGATGGTGTCTTGCATATCCTAGGTTTGGCATGAAACCTTCTTTTTGTAAGTAAATTAAATGATTCAGGAGTGCAAGTTGTTTTATCTGGTGGAGGATGTGACTAGAGGGGCTATGGTGTTGGTTAAGGGTGTTTGTATTGGCACTTTGTTTCAACTTGATGCATGCATTATATAGTGCAATAGTTATTTTGATGTATCGAAGAAGAGATCTTTGGATTCTTCATCCTCACCATCAGATCATGCAGAGAAGAAGCATGTTGCAGATACATCTAATGGTCATGCATTTTGGGTACCTAAGGGTGCTCATTCCATGGAAATGAAGCTTCTTGTAGAGAAGACAATGTTATGGCACCAATGACTTGGTCGCATTGGTGAGAAGGGTCTTAGAACCCTGAAAAATAAGAGCCTTGTTGAAGGACTTGATGATTGTAATCTTGAGTTTGACTTTTGCGAACATTATGTATATGGAAAACAACACCGTATTTATTTTTATTCTAGTTCTCATAAGTCTTCTAGGGTTCTAGACTATGTTCATTCAGATGTTTTTGGTCCTGTAAATGTTCCTTCGTTATCAAAATATGTATATTTTGTTTCTTTTATAGATGATTACAGTAGAAGGACATTCGTTTATTTCCTTAGAAGTAAAGCTGAAGTCTTTAGTTAGTTTAAGGAGTTTAAGGCCTTGGTAGAAAATCAAACTAGCAAAAAGATTAAGTGTTTAAGAACTGATAATGGTGGTGAGTTTTGTTTTGCAGAGTTTGACAAGTTCTGTAAAGAGCACAGGATTGAGACATAAAACTACTCCCTATACTCCACAACAAAATGGAGTTGTAGAGAGGATGAACAGAACGTTGATGGAGAGGGCTAGGATTATGTTGAGTGGTGCTATCCTTGAGCAGAATTTTTGGGCCGAAGCGGTAGCCACTGCATGTTGTTTGATCAATAGATCCCCTACATCAGAGTTTGTTGGAAAAACGCCCATGGAGGAGTTATCTGGTAAATATATTTTGATGGGAGATCTCAGAGTATCTGTTTGTGAAGCTTACGCTCATGTTTCAATTGTCTAAGTTAGAGAACAAGGTTGTTAAGTGTATCTTTATCGGCTATGGTGTCAGTGTGAAAGGGTACAAACTTTGGGATCCAGAAGCTCAAAAGGTTCTCTACAACAAAAGTGTGATCTTCAGAGTGATAAAACCTTCTACTATTGAGCTACAACTAGGAAAAGAGGAGAAATAAAATGAGGTAGTTCAAATTCCACCTACTCCGAAGAAAGAAGAACTATGTACTCCTGTTGGACCTGATGATAAGGAGAGCTCTAGTAGCTCTGAAAGTTATAAAGAAGAATGAGAACCTCAACCTCGATCTTTGAGGGAATTGATTATGGGGAGATATACTCTCTTGTAGCAAATGTGGCATCTAGCTGGCTTATGTTGTCACTTGCAGCAACATACGACTTAGAAGTAGAACAGATGGATGTGAAGACAACATTCCTTCATGGTGATTTGGAGGAGGAGATTTATATGTCACAACCAGAGCATTTCATTGAAAAAGATTAAGAAATTTTGGTTTGCAAACTAAAGAAGTCTCTTTATGGTTTGAAACACTCTCCTAGAATGTGGTATTAGAAGTTTGATACCCATGTGTTGTCATTGGGATTTCAGAGATCTAAATATGACCATTGTGTATACTTTAAAACTGATAATGGTCACATTCTCATTGTTTTCCTATACGTAGACGATATGTTGTTTATTGGGAATGGTAAAAGTATGATTTCGGATTTGAAGTTTTTGTTGTTAGTACAGTTCGAGATGAAAGACCTAGGTGTAGCTAGGTACATTCTAGGAATGGAAATCATGAGAGACAGAGCTAACATAAAGCTTTGGTTAAGCTAGAGAAAGTATGTGAACTTGGTGTTGGAGAGATTCAACATGGTAGATTGCAAATAGTTAGTTGTTCATGTGATGCATGGGATGAAGCTTTTTGTGAATGATTGTCCAAAATATCCTACTAAGATGGAGGACATTACCAAAGTACCATATGCAAGTGCATTTGGTAGTCTGATGTATGTGATGGTGTGTATGAGACCAGACATTTCCCAAGCAATGGGAGTCCTTAGTCATTTTATGGCTAATCTTGGGCGAGTGCATTGGGATGTGGTTGAGAGAGTGTTCAAATATTTATAGAGTACTTCTGAGTATGCCTTGTGTTTTCATGGTTATCCTACTAGACCTCAACATTATGTGAGCATACATGGATATGTGGATTCAAATTGGGTAGGTGACATTGACAGCAAAAGATCCACCAGTGGTTATGTGTTTATGATGTTTGGTGGTGCTATTAATTGGATGAGTAAGTAGCGGGTTGTAGTCACATTGTCCATGATAGAGGTAGAGTATATGGCAGCCACTCATGCTTGTAAGGAAGCCATTTGGCTCAAGAGATTGTGTTTTGATATTAATTTAGATGCAAGATATATTAATGTTTGTTGTGACAGTCAAAGTGCAATTTTCCTTGCAAAGAATCCTACCTTCCATGCCAGAACAAAGCACATTGATGTACAGTATCATTTTGTTTGTGATATGGTAGAGGATGGAAAGGTGAATGCAGAGAAGGTTGACACTTTGGTGAATGTTGCAAATGCACTAAAAAAACCAGTGAGCATGGAGAAGTTCAGATGGTGTTCCAATTCCATGGGCCTTGGGGCCCTAAGCAATTGATTTCGTACAACTCTTGACAGGTTTTCGACAAGTGGGAGAATGTTTGGATTAAGGTGTCTCAACCTTAGAGTCCTAATATTGATTTAATTTGATCTATTATTGTATTAATTTGTATTATTTAATTGCCTATGGTGTCATGTCACAAATTGGGACCTACCGGCTAGGTGGCATCCCCATTGGAAGTGACTGGATGACACATAATCATCCCAAGTGGACATAGGCATCCCACTTTGGAATCTTTAACCTATGATAGATTCTCTTATGGATTCTATGATAACTCTGGTGGCAGATTTATGACATATTCTATGACAGTTGTAAGGCATTTGTCATAAGCAATTATGAGCACATTTTGGGTGCCCAAGCTAGGAGAGAGAATATTTGCATGTATGACATTTGTAAGAGGTGTAAGGGAATCAAGTATAAGTGTCCAAATGTATGTCTATGGCATGTAATATTGTGCCATGTGTATTTGGATGCTCATCCTCTTCTAGAAGCATCTTTTGGTTTGTATTCTCTATAAAATATATGTCTTGCATTGTAGAATGCATAGTTTGTTTGCAGGTAATGAAATGCTATCGGGTTAACTACATAACAAGTGTTTGTTTCAAAGCACTTGTGTAGAAGCTTTGTACTTGGGTTGTAGTGTAACTCCTATTTGAAGTAATATAGAAGTATTGTGCTTTTAGAGGGTGGGTTTTTTACCCGAAAGGGTTTTCCCCATGTATATCTGGTGTATGTTAGTTTATGTGCACTTGTTATTCTATTCTACTTCTCTTTATGTGTTTCTCTTGTTGTAACTGGATAAGGTGTTAAAAGAAATTATTGTAACTCTCCCCTACTTAGATTAGTGTAGGAAGTTGTTTCCACTCACCCGAATTCCTTTCAAAATTTACTTAGATCCTAGGAAACTTTTAAGAAGTCTTAGTTGTCGTATCTAATCTTATATTTTGTCATTTACTTATTGTCTCTTGTGTCATTTAATATTTATTGTCTCAAGTCATAGGATTAACACTTGTCATGATCTTGTTTAATCCTATCTTCCACCTTGCCCATTTAAGCAAGGTTTCTCTTGCATATTGTAATCATCATCTAAGTATCTTGTGAATATTGTATTATTGATTGATGAATAACATCTTTTTTGTTATTGTTTCTCTCTTGTGTGTGTGGAAGGTTGTTTGGTGTTGCAAATCCTGATCATGGTTGCTCACTTCAACATGATATGAAAGCTTTAAATCTGGCAAGCCCCTTTCCTCATCTATAAAGTTTTTGCCATCAATTTTTTTCTAGTTTGATTTGAGTTTTTGTATGATCTTGCAAATACTTGTATGCTTTTCTCTTATATTTTAATACATTGTAGAGAATCATAAAGGAATTATCAAGACATGTTGATCATATATTACATATGTGTTTTTTGGTGAGATATGGTGATTGTAGCTATTTTGGTTATAGTGACAACATTTTTTGTTGTTCCATTATGTTTGGGACGCTTGATAAAGTCATATTTGACTTTTATTTCACTCAATTTGGCTAGAATTTGCCACATCAGCAAACAGGGGTTTGAAGCTTAGATCTAGCAAATATCTTTTTACTGGAGCATTTTCAGCCTATACAGACCCTACCATTGCAAGCAAAAGGCCAAAAAAAATTGACTATAAATTTTCCTATATTTGATCTCAGGTGTTTTTTAGGTAAAAAAATTGCCTTCCAACGTCGTACGACCTCTTCCAACACGTAGGTTCATACTTTGTCAAAAAAAATTAAAGTGCTTTAGCACTCAACACTTAAAGCGCTAAGGCCAACATGTAAATCGAGGGCCTTAAGTAGTGGCCACACACTACTCGAAAACTTCAAAAAACTACCAATGACAATTAAAATGCCTAATCACAATGTCATTTGAGTACCCACTAGCGGTTAGCAATAAACATAACCTCCCCAGCTTCAAACCACAACAAAATAGCTTTCCAACTACCACCACCCACCCCCGACTGGTGTCATCACCTCTACACTGCCATTATGCCACTTTTGAAATGTTAATTGACCTAGCCCTTGGTCACATGGGTGACCAATGCCTAGGTTAGGAGGGCTAATTTTTTTCCATTTTGGAAACTTTGGAAAAATTACGAAAATCACCATAAATTTTGATACAAAAGTCAGATTTTGGTGAACGAGATGTTGATGGGAAGTTGGTTTCATGCACTTTCTAATGGTGCAATTGGTTTTCTCAAATTTTTATTTTGGTGCATTTTATAGCCTATTAAAGTTAGATGTGCTTTTTCATCTCCCAGTATCATAAATTTTGACCAGTTTCTCTATTTTATGTGATTCTCGTGGCATTGGAAAGGTCTTTCAGAGATCTTCATAACTATACATGCACTTTTTTCAATTTTATTTCCAATTAGATTTTATTCATTTTTTTGTGTTTTCAAATTCTAGTTGATTACTTGGATGTTTTGACATCTAAAAACCATTTGTTTGCATGGGATGGCTTCATTTGGGTTGCTTTATATGTATTTCTTGAATTTTGTCCTTTTTGGGCATTGTAGGCATCTCCTCCATGCACTTTCTTATTTGTAGATGCACTGAGATAAAGTGTCACTATTGTGCATGCTTTTGGGGATTTTACACATTATGCTGTGAAATATTATGTACTTGCACTGTATTATAAAGTGTCATGGGAGGTTATGTAGTGCCTTAGTTATTTTTTCATCACACCTTTGTCAAGTGAGTGTCCCTTCATGACAACAACAAATTAGTGATTCTTGTGTCATGCACGTGTGCCTTGGTTTGCACACCCTTTTCAGTTGCATTCATTATCTTATGCACATTCATATGTTATTTCTTCTCCTTCATGCACTACATGGTGACACACAATTCTAATGGACATGTCATGCCTCTCCCATGTCAAAATTATGGGGGGTATTATATTATTTGTGATAATGCTTCCTAGGTTTTACTTTGGAGTGATTTTATGTATCCAATATTTATTCATATGTACTAAGAAAATGCATTGGTTGGTTACCCAAGCATTTTAGTGAGATGGAGCACTTACCATATAGACTCTATTGTATTCCTATTTTTTTGAAGTAACCTTCCATCATCAGTTGATCAACGTTCTTTAGACTATTGGAACTTGTATTTTTGACTTATAATTTACCCTTATATTGGTTGAGTAGTGTCAATGGGGTCACTCATGCAAATTCATGTGCCATTTGTATCTTTAACTATCAAATTTTTTCTATCTTTTTCATCTAATCATTATTTGAGTAGTGTTGTTGGGGGCACTGATCATGCAGATTGTTGTCTTCTTGATCATAATCTTGATCCTAATTTCAGAGGAGGTTCTTCAGTTTTAGCATTATAGCAGTCATCTTTTGACAATTGTCTACAAATTCTTTGTGCTTTAGTTATATTCTTCATGTTCCTACTCCTTTTGGAACATTATTTCAAATCATTTTTAGTCCTTCATATTCTATTTCTCTCTTCCTGAGAGGATTTTTCTCCCATTAGATTTTTATTTTTTACTTCATTTGTGAGAGATTGTTTGTATTGGGTACCTCATCAGCCCTTGTTGTCGAGACCCACATTTTCCAGATTGCATTGGTTTTTTTTCTCTATAAGTTTCACTTAAGGAGGGTTGTTGGTGTGAATAAGGTGTTTTATCTAACTAGTTCTCCTAGTAGGTCCTATTCACATGCTAAATTTACTTAGGTCCTAGGAATCTTTCTAGAAGACTTAGTTGTCATAAGATCTTATCTTATCTTTTGTAATTTAATTCTTGTGTCCTAGGTCATTTAATATTTGTTGCCTCATGTCATAGGATTAAGAAACTTGGAATGATCTTGTCCAATCCTATCTCCCACCTTGCTTGTGTAAGCAAGGCTTCTCTTGCATATTGTAATCATCATCTAAGCATCTTGTGAATATTGTGTTCATATTGCATTCTTGATTGGTGGAATAACATATTTTGTTGTTGCTTCTCTCTCATGTGTGTGGAAGGTTATTTGGTGTTGCAAATCATAGATCCTAGTTTCTCACTTCAACAATAATGTTTCAGGGAAGTGTGTTTGAGTTGGAGTGTCACCTTAAAGACAAAGCATTGTTTGTAATGTAACAACTGTAGTAAATTATTCTCATAACATTTTGGCATTTAGTGTCATGCATAGATAGTTTTTCCATGACAAGTGGTAATTGTGCTAGGCCACCTATTATAATTATAGATACTCCACTAAAGCAAAGTTTTTGGTGTGGAAATGCTTTGAATGTAGTCTACAATCTATCTTTAAAAGTACCTTTGGCTCTATGAATCCCATCTCATTAATGAGGATGTATTTTATGTGTTTGATCATTTCTTGAAATGTTATTATTGGTTGTCCCTACATGGCTGCATTTCTTGATTCGAATCTTAAACATTGAATGTATAACTAAGGCATGTATGTTAAATCTAGTAATTCTTGTAGGAGCTAGAGCAAGTAGTTGGTTCTTTTTTGTGGTAGTTTAATTTGAAGTGTATTTATTATGCAAGTAATAAGATAGGATTTTATTATTCCTACAGTTCCTTGAATGATCATATTCAACAATTTCTTCAAGGAATGATCTTTGCAGTGGTTTGTAATTATTGTAACTGCTAGTTTTTATTTATGTGAGTGTATAGTTTGGGACATTGAACCTAATGGGAATGTGTTCATCCTTTTTGTATATTTTTTTTGTGTTTATGAATTGAATTATAGTATCATGTAAATGTGGGGTTACACTATGTTGACCATATTTGTTTTTGTTATTGAAATAATGCCTACCAAGTATTTGGAGTTCATCTAGATTGACATTATTAGTAAGTCTTGTTTGTGACAACAATTCCCATTCATTCATTTCTATTGTATGTGTGTCACCAAAAAGTGTAGCCTTTGACACTTTTCACTCAATTGGACCCTTGCCTATGGATTTTAGACCTTTTTCAACCTCTTTTTACCCCTTTTCCAAGCCTTGTTCCAAGGTGTTGTAAGGTTTTGCAATACATTTTCACACTTTCCTAGGCTTTTCATCACTAAAACAACCCTTTATTATGCTATAATGACCCATTAATAAACATACATGCCTTATTTTAGTGTGTTTTGTGAGACAATCCTGACAAATATTAATAACCACTTCTTAATCCCTGACAACCAATGAAAAATTACCAGGTGGACTAGGTCGCCACCTTTGGCGACCCAGTCCCATGTGGCATAAAAATCAAAATAAACTTAATTTTCTTTCGGGATTTTGTCTCCTAAATCCTAAGGTCAGCCTATATGGTGTTATTTCGAGAAAATTAGGGCACAAGATCTATAAATAAGGGTTTTTCACCCTAATCATTCACCTAACAAGTCTCATTTTTCTCCTCACTCAATCTTCCCAAGCATTCATCCACCACTCTTCTCAAGCAAGCTAGGGTTTTTGCATACTAAGTCATCAAGACATCTCTCCAAGGAATTCAAGGGATGATTGTTGCAACACCACAAGATCATTCATCATGGAAAGGTATTGAATTCATCATTCCATATTTCATGCTCTATTATCTTGTCTCTTCATTTGATTTAATTATCTACAAAGGGGTTTGACCAAGGCAAACCCCTATACTCTAACATTTCCTTCTCTCTTTTTGTGTGTTTGCAGATTTAGGTATCTTGGAAACTTGGAGATCATTCAAGAGTGGATTAAAATCTTGTTGAAGACATCTCCTTGTTGGTTAGGTTAAGAATCTACACAAAAGGACATCTACAAACCGAAAATCAAGGTTTCAGATCTGGACACTTGGAGAAGCAGAAAGTGCAGACCAAGACCTCCATATTCCACTTTCAGACTTCCCGAAAGGCTGAAAGGGACTAGGTCGCCATTAATGGCAACCTAGTCCCACCATACATGCATTTTAGGGTTTTTTGTAGATTTGAGTACCCTTTTGGTAGAAACGGGTTCCGACAGATTTTCATAGAAAAAGGACTAGGTCGCCCAGCTTGGCACAAGTGTCCCACTAGACATAAAAATCAGTATTTTAAAAATTTTAGAGTTCCTTCAAGTCTGTAACACACTTCTAGGTACACATTTCCAGTTTTATAGCTTTTTGTTCTGTTTTATAAGCTTTCTTAGGTCATTTAGCATAAAGTCTGCATATCTTAATGTGTATTCAAACATATCTTGCATTTTATAGGTTTTGCATTAATATTTAGTCTCTTTTATCAGTTATTTAAATTTAGATCATTGCATTTAGATACCTTCCACATCACACACACATCACAACCCCTATTATGCCACTAATCCTTTGAATGAACTCACCAAGAATACCTTAGTGTGAAAGAGAGTCATTTCCTAACCTAGCTCCTAGGTGAAAAACCCTAGGAGCCTTATTGGGGAATCCTCTTTCCCTAAAGTGCAATCATTTTTGGTGGTTCATTTTGGTGAACTCGACGTCCTACCCCCTTCTTGTCTGATTTGGAGTCCATCATTGTCCTAGGATTAACTTGCATTGCATTTTGCATTAGTTAAGTTACATTCTAGGGTTTTACAATTTTCATTAGTGAAAAGTGCATATAGGTTGTATTTTTGCATCTTAGAACATTAATCATTTCTAAAATTTTGCATTTTCATGTTAGGTTTGCATCACCCAACACAGAAACCACCTGAATCCATCAAAATCTTCTACACAATCTCAAAAAAATCACTAGGAGGACTAAGTCACCATCCTGGGCGACGTAGACCCTTTAGGCCTCTAAAACTGTCCTTTACAGAGCTGAAAACCCTGTTTTTATGCTTTTGTTTTGTGTCATTACCTATCTGTATCACTGGGTTGTGTTTATGTAGCATGTATTTCATTAAATCTAGCATAAATTAGCTCATTTCATGCATTGCGCATTTTCACTTTTCCATTTACAACATGTCATTTTTAGATCATTGCATAGTGTAATTAGTCATTTCCCTTCTTTGAAATCTGAAACTTGTATTTCATTCTATGTCTTTACATTGCATTTTAAGTTTGCATAGCTTTTTTTATATTTTAAATAGCATTCATGGTACTTGTGGATAGCATTAGACTTTTGCAATCTTTATTTTCTGCATTAGTTCCTAGATCATTTAAATCAGATTCTTTAAAAAACTAAAACACAACATTAACAACATCACATGCACCCACTCACACCCTTATTAAGCCCTTTAGTAGCGATGACTTAGACATGTTAGATGAAGCCCTTGATGACTTCATCTCTTAGTGACATAAGACACAACCATTGAAGATCATGATGGTCTTTCTTGTCTTCCTCCTCCCCCCTCCCCTTTGCAAAACACTAAACAACAAGAAGATGAAAACATCATCCCCTTACCTTGTCTCTATACCCATGACCCTCAAAATTGTTCTTCTCATATCCCTCCTTGATGCAATGAGGATAGGTCGGTATTAGAAGATATACCTATTACAAGTCATGAGACTATTGACCCTTCCTTCCCTCATGCTCTCACCCTTTGGGATAACCTATTTGAAAATCATAGTGGTCCTTCCCTTGATGCCTCCCCCACCTATGATGAAACTATATTAAAAACTCTAGCCATGGCATGTGGTGAACATCTTCCAAGCTCTCCTACTAGG
Source organism: Sequoiadendron giganteum (assembly GCA_007115665.2). Lineage (NCBI taxonomy): Eukaryota > Viridiplantae > Streptophyta > Pinopsida > Cupressales > Cupressaceae > Sequoiadendron > Sequoiadendron giganteum. Next base: position 63,355,412 of record CM021107.1, read on the forward strand.
GTAGATAGTATGGAACAAGCGAATGAGACCTTTGATAATCAAATAGAACCCTCTCCTAGTCATCCCATCATTGATCATTCTCTTGATAATATTATGCCCTTACAAAAAGTTTCAAAGCCTCTATTAGACTCTCCTCCCTAGGGTACACTAATATTATTCAACCTCAACTCATCTTATATCCCCCTTCACACAAACCTGAACTTGAGGTCATCCTCTACCCACCTCCACATAATGTGTTGCAGCAATTGAGTCATAATACCATTGCTCATACACATTACACAAGAAATAATCCATGATCACAACAACCAACCTCCACTTCCTTACCTTCATCCCCTCCCATATTACCTATTTCCCCTCGCTTGAATTCACTTCTTAGGGATTATGACCTTGTTGACCAACTAAGGAATACTCCCGCTAAAATATCTTTATAGGACCTTATTCAAGCCTCCCCTCACTATCACAACATGACGCAGGAATCCTTACAATAAATTCTTGTCCCTTCTAATGCGTAAACAAATGATATAGCAGCTATGATTCAAGGCTTGAATGTTGACATTGTTTTCCACCAAAGTGAGCTCCCTCCTTTGGATGTGCAAAAACTAGCTGAAGCTTCCATGGTCATATCTCAATACAAACGCATAGGGATCAAGAGAACCCTTGTTGATAATGGCTCCATTGTTAATACATGTAGTGTCAATCTCTTGGATAGGCTCCATATCAATAAATCAGACATCCATCCTACCTCTTTATCTATCAATGGATTTGACAATGTAGGACAAAATCCGCTTGGTGTGATCACTTTGCCTCTTACAATTGGAATGGACACATTAGACATATTGATCCATGTTATTCCACATGATGTTTCATATAACCTCATTTTGGGTAGGTCGTGGATTCATGCAATGAATGGGGTGCCTTCCACCCTTCATCGTAAGATGAAATACATCTACAACAACAAAGTGTACACACTTGATGCTGATCCTGAGCCTTATAGTGTCTTACAACTTGAGCAAAACAAATCCAAACCCTTCACCACTTCGACACCTACCAAACAAGTGGAACCCGTACAACCAACGCCCTTAGATGATGATTGGGGTTCCTTAGACTTCACACCTCCTTTACCAGGAGAAACCAAGATCACCAACAAAGACTCTAAAAAGGGAAACATAGTCTTGTCAACACAAGACTCAGTCGATCCTTCACAAGCATCCACCTCAACTACTTTAGACAAAAAATCCAATAATGAACCCTCACCTAATCCAAAATTGTTGAAAAATCTCTATGGAAAAGGTTACGAGCTCATGAAACAACTTGGCTATAGTGGAAAAGGATGTGGTGCTAACGAAAAAGGTATCCGCAACCCTATCGAGCCTCCTACACAAACATCTAATCATGGTCTTGGATTTTGTCCTTTCATTGAAATCATCAAACCTTCCTCCCACATCAACACCATCCCAAATCACCCTTCTAAACCAACCTTAGAAAGTGATCCTTTAAAACCAACAAAGGACTCTTTGCTTAATGTCATCTCGCAACCCACTAGTGATTTAGATTTTACACACTCCTCCAAGGGAGTATACAAAATCTCACAATCTATAGTGCCTTGTGTAGGTATGACATCCTATACTAAGCAAGACACTTCTTTGTTTCAAACCAAAAGCTCACCTTCTACCCTTCATCAAGAGGGCATCTTGTTGAGACTCCTCCAAGATCACTTGATCTCCCTTCCTTCACGAACTCAAAAGAAATGTTACCACAAACATTCCTTTTATGCTTACCACCGAGTTCATGGTCATTCCACTAATGAGTGTAAGGCCTTGAGTAGTAAAATACATCTTAAGGATTTTGGTGCTCTCCCTTGTGTGGGGGCACCTCATTCCTCTATTCAATACTAATTTTCACTCAACCTTGCATTCCCTCAATCCCTTCCGCTCACTCTTGTCCTGCACTAAGTGGGAGTAAGGGGTTAGTTATCCTCTTTCCTCATATGTCACTTTTCGTTGTCTCTTTCGACTAGTTGTTAACCTTTCATGAACATATAAGATCAAGATTGGGATGTGGACGACATGTCTTAAGTTGACTCGCATGTGACATACTCCCCCTTTTCATGACGTAGCTTATCAGAACCATATGACTTGGCATAGGGATTTTCAAACAAGCTCTCATATCCTCTTCCTCCTCTTCTACTTTAAAGAAATTACTCATAGTCATGGTGTTAGCAACCGCTTTAAAGTGGGGGCATACATCGACACTCACATTTCATTGTGCGATTTTCTTTTTTCTTGCGATTCCCTCTCTTGGAAACATTAGGTACAATGTTGCCCATAATGAGACATTGCACTTGTCCTCTCTTACAAACAAGATGAGACCATTTGCACTTTTCCTCTCTTGGATACATTACACATGATGTTCCTTAAGATGAGACATTGCACGAACTAAGCAAAATCCCTTTGAACACTCCTTGCATCATTTTCAAAAGTCATTTCCTTTTGTGGCACCTTATTAGAGCTATCAAGAGGTATAAATTTGATATGGTTTGAGTGGGAATCCCAACCAACGGCATGAATTTCCCCATATCCACCTTTGTGTGTGTGTGAGTACATACCAACCATGTGTATGTTTCTCACCCTTTTGGGCCTTCTCACCCGACAGACAACCAAGAGTCTCGTCACCCCAAAGTGAGTACACATCTTCTTTTTGGACAAACAACCTCGATTTGATCCACAACTAGCTAGACAAATAGTCGAAGCTTGATCCAACCTTTTAACCTTTCATTCTTCTCTTCCTTCTAATTCTTGTCATTGCATGATTGCATATCTTGTTTCGCTATAAATCATTCACCCTTGAATGTGTCCTCTTGCACTAATGTCATTTTGACTTAGAATCTCAAATCCTAGGGGCTTGACCACCTCCTTTATCTTTCTCATTCTTCACCATCGGGCTACTTTAGAGTGAGTTTGAAGCAAGTTCATCCTCTCACTAAAGTGGGGGCTAAATGTGTCACCAAAAAGTGTAGCCTTTGACACTTTTCACTCATTTAGACCCTTGCCTATGGATTTTAGACCTTTTCCAACCTCTTTTTACCCCTTTTCCAAGCCTTGTGCCAAGGTTTTGTAAGGTGTTACAATACATTTTCATACTTTCCTAGGCTTGTCATCACTAAATCAACCCTTTCTTATGCTATAATGACCCCTTAATGCACATACATGCCTTATTTTAGTGTGTTTTGTGAGACAAATCTCGACAACCAATGAAAAATTCTCAGGTGAACTAGGTCACCACCTTGGGCGACCTAGTCCCATGTGGCATACAAATCAAAATAAACTTAATTTTCTTTCGAGATTTTGTCTCCTAAACCGTAAGGTTGGCTTGTATGGTGTTATTTCGAGAAAATTAGGGCATAAAATCTATAAATAAGGGTTTTTCCCCTCATTTTCACCCTAAACGTTCACCTAACAAGTCTCATTTTTCTCCTCACTCAATCTTCCCAAGCACTCATCCACCACTCTTCTCAAGCCAGCTAGGGTTTCTGCATACTAAGTCATCAAGACATCTCTCCAAGGCATTCAAAGGCTGATTGCTGCAACAACACAAGATCATTCATCATGGCAAGGTATTGAATTCATCATTCCATATTTCATGCTCTATTATCTTGTCTCTTCATTTGACTTAATTATATACAAAGGGATTTGACCAAGGTAGACCCCTATACTTTAACAATCAACATTTCCTTCTCTCTCTTTGTGTGTTTGCAGATTTAGGTATCTTGGAAACTTGAAGATCATTCAAGAGGATTGAAAGCTTGTTGAAGACATCTCCTTGTTGGTTAGGTTAATAATCTACACAAAAGGACATCTACAGACCGAAAATCAAGGTTTCAAATCCAGACACTTGGAGAAGCAGAAAGTGCATACCGAGACCTCCAAATTCCACTTTAAGACTTCCTAAAAGGTTGAAAGGGACTAGGTTGCCATTAGTGGAAACCTAGTCCCACCATACGTGCATTTTAGGGTTTTCTATAGATCTAAGTACCCTTTTGGAAAAAATGGGTTCTGATAGATTTTCATAGAAAAGGACTAGGTCTCCCAACTTGGCACAAGTGTCTCGATAGACATAAAAATCAATATTTTTTAGAATTTCAGAGTTCCTTGAAGTCTGTAACACACTTCCAAGTACATATTTACAGTTTTACAACTTTTTGTTCTATTTTATAAGCTTTCTTAGGTCATTTAGCATAAAATCTACATATCTTAATGTGTATTCAAACATATCTTACATTTTCTAGGTTTTGCATTAATATTTAGTCTCTTTTATCAATTCTTTACATTTATATCATTGCATTTAGATACCTTCCACATAACACACACATCACAACCCCTATTCTTCCCCCAATCCTTTGAATGAACTCACCAAGAATACCTTAGTGCGAAAGAGAGTCATTTCCTAACCTAGCTCCTAAGTGAAAAACCCTAGGAGCCCTATTGAGGAATCCTCTTTCCCTAAAGTGCAATCATTTTTGGTAGTTCAATATGTGTTGAGTTCATCTCATTATCAATATCTTATTCCTCTTCACATTTAGCTTCCATTTCAATAGTGTGGCTAATATACCATTGTTAGCAAGAAAACTAGGGAACAAATACCAAAGTTTTGAGCCCTAAGTACTTTTCAAGTGTTGTAGTTTATACCCTAGACTTAGTCATATAAAGGGGGGAAACGATTTGATACAAACAAAACATCAACTAGTTAACCAAACATAAAATAATATCACATAACACCATATATATAATTTTTCTATCAATATATTATTAATATCAACTCAGTATATTCATATATCTGTATATCTCCTTTTTACATCATATACATTATTCACATATCTTCCCCTATACTTTGCATTTGTTCTTTATAATCTTAATTACTCTCTTCATATCTCTCTCCTCTATCATACATGTATTTTCCTATACATATGTCTGAGGGATGGGACGTGACCCATCTATTCTATCCCTACACTACATGGTGTCTCTTGAATCTTATTCTTTATGAACTTTTTGTGGCAAGATGCGATAGGATTTACTTTACTATGTTTGAACTATTGTACTTTCCTACCAAGATCATCCCCTCTTTCAACTCTAATCGACGGGGATAATATCCTTATATATCTCCTTTAATTTGGAAAAAGTGTTTTCTCATTATGTTTTGTCCAATTGCAATTGTTGAGTATGGACTTGGATCTATAGTAGTAGTCACTCTGCTTTTAGAAGTGTACTCAGGATTTAAATATTTTGCACCAATTGGTGTGCTTCCCAAAGGACCTTGGTGATGTGTTCCAACCTTAATCTTACTACCTCTCTAAGTTGATGGAATCTATGCCTTCTTTTATCCCTTTAGTCTTGTAAGTACTAAAATTGGCCATGTGGTGCTTCTATCTCCACCTGGGATTGGCTATCCATACCTTTTTGGGCATCATAGGTTGTTGCTCTTTGAAGTATTTGTATCTCCAACTGATCCATTTGTGCCTTGATTGGAGCGGTATTGTAGGCCATTATAGGCAAAATTGGTATATGGCATTGAGGTCCCTGTTATGCCTTGCATAACCACCCCATCTTTTGCCTTGGTCAAAATGGGTCCCCCCTTTGTGTTTTTATCTTTTGTTGATTTTCAAACAAAGTTTGGAGTATTTTGTTTCCAACACATAGCTTTTCTTAGTTTAAAACTTGTTCCTATCCCCATCTCAACAGTCTTTCTTTTTGACCTTTTGTTTTGTCTTTGTCTTTGTCGGAGCCGGAGTGGAAGTTAAGTTGGTATTTTATTCAAAGTTTCAAAATCAAAATCCATCCCATCTCCGCCTCTGCTTTTTGAACTTTTGTTTTAGACTAAGTCCTTATGTTAAGTTTTCTTATTTTCGGTCTTTTTGTTTTATTTTCTGTTTGGTTTTGTTTTATGCTTTGTTGGCGGAACCAGACTCGGAACGGGAAAAAAGTTGGGAAATTATTCAAGTTTCCAAATATGCTTTCATTCCGATTCCGCTCCCGCCGTTTCTTGGTCGTTAACTTTTTACTGAAGTAACACTGCAGTGATGTGTTAGTTCTTCTCCAGTTTCGATTTCGCTTTACTACATTTAATGCATTAATGACAGCTACCATGTGTAGGTAGAAACTCCAAGTTTTACCTTGATTAGGGATTAAATGGGTGGTTATTATTATCATTAAGAAATCAAAGAGCGAAGTAGAGCAGCAACGGAGTTCTTCTGAGTGAATCGATTGAAAGAGGAAGAGATAATTGCTTGCGGATTTCTTCAGAAGGTTTGCCAAGTTTTGCGTTCAAGGTAGGGTTCCTATACTCACTTTTCTTTTATTTTGCTTTAGTGTTTTCTTATTTCTGTTAGATCGTTTTGCTTTGGGCAGGTTTGCTATCTCAGTGGGTTGGCATATTTTTATTTTTTTTCTTTGTTTATTGTTGTTCTTGATTTCGTTTTTGCTTATGTTTTTGGTTTTCAGTGCATTAGGGCATGGTCGTTTTCACGTTTTTCCATGATCGCATCGTGTTGCATTGGGTTTTCAACGTGTAGATTAATTAGGGTTCCACAGTAAGATAGATTAAATTCAGGTTTTACAGTGAGTTAGGGTTGGTAGAATCTTGTTTTTACTTAGGGTTTTTATTGCGCATTCATCTGGTTAAATTAGGAAGGGTTAAATTCGTGCCCTAATTTTTATATCGTGTTTTTAGATTACGGTTTTATGCATTTTTGTATTCGCATTTTTGAGTGATTAAATATGATGCCCTAAAATACAGTCGCCCCCACGGTCATATGGGCATGGTCCTTTCATGTTATATTTGAGCCTCATTTCATTTTAATATGACCCTGGTCCTTAATTATGAAGTTTTACATTAAACTGTTAAAATAATTGATGACGTCATGGTCAACCTAGGCAGAAGCGGGATCAGAATTGATTTAGGGTTTCTGGGCGTGTTTTATGATTAGTGTCAATTCCATTTTCCATCCCGTCTTTGACTCCGCTTACGGTAAGAAGCTTTATTTCAAGATAGCAATAACCTAGTCGGAAGCAGAAGCAGAACCAAAACTGAAATAGGATATGAAAATAAAAAATTTGAAAGAAACTGAATCAATTTCCATTCCGGTTCCGGTTCCGGTTCCGGTTCCGATCACTATTCCACTTCCAACTCTGAGCCCGCTTCTTGTTAGTAGAATATCAATAACAGTTTTTGCTCCGAGCCCAACAATATGTTAAAAGAGGATTGTTTAAGATGTTTTATGCCTGGTTCCACCTCCGATGTATGTTATAAAGGTATGATTTTAAGACATATTTTGAGATGTTTATTCAGAGATATAACTAGAGGTTTTGTTGTAGGAAAGCTAAAGGATGTCAGGAACATCAGGAGAAGTTGTCCAAAGGAACCGGCCTGCAGGAACATCAAAGGCAGCAGCTAAAACCAAGAAGATCAAGCCAGAAAAATTACCTTATACCTTGAGGTATAACCACAAGAGTCCTGTTGTCACAGTAAGCAAAGTGGAATCGGATTGGTCAGACATCACCGACACAAATTTGGGCCAATACAATTTTGAGGAGTTGTATTCAGAAACATTTTCTGAAGATATAACAGGGAGAACATAGAGTATTGTTGAGTCTGGCTTGACTCATATCACCCCGTTTCCTCTATCAATCCAATGCCCAGAGTTAATCTTGATAGCTGCAGGAGCTTACAATCCGGCTACCCGACAATGCATGGATTCACAAGATAATGTAATTATTGATCTCACTCCTCAAATGTTTCAAAGTATATTTAGTGTCCCGAATCCCAAGAACTTGGTGAAGTTAACTGAGGCAGAGGCCCTAGAGAAATATAGAAAATATAAGGAATCCAACAAGTCTCACTTGAACAAAAAAGTGGTTAAAAACAGAGAAGTCTCTAACCAAGCTGGCAGAAAAACCAAAGAGGGCAGATTTCTACAAAGAAGTATCAGATTTAATAATGATGTTGTCTAGGGCTTTTGGGAAGAGAGATGCCTTTCATTTCAAGGAGTGGATGTTTCCCTTCATCCAGATAATATTAAATGGCACCCATCAATTTGATTGGCCGATGATTGTATCAGATGCCATTCATGATCAATTGACTAGCATTAAGGACACTAAATGCTTTTTCATGACTTCTTACATTGTGTATGCAACAACAAGAGTAGGTATCTTCCCAGGTCTGAATAGAGTGGGGATAATGGGAGTGTTAGATGGACAAAAGAAGGTGTGGGAGCATTATAACCAGCTGTCCCTACAGGTTGCTGAGACTCAATTCAGAAGGGTTAATGATGCATTCATATATGTGATCATTAACCAACTCAATGGAGATGCAGGGTACAAACTGAGCCAAGAGGCCATGGCATTTATCACTGAATGGGGATGTTGGTACATTCAATACCCCAAGTTCACATACTTTAGGCTAGCTGGCTTTGAAGGTCATCCACATTTGCTGCCAAGGTGTTGCAATAATAGGATAGTTTTAATGGAATTTGTATATCAGGCTCTAGGGGTTAATGCCCAATTTGGATTGAAACATAAGACAGGATGTAATAAGTTCCCCATGAAGTTGGGGGAGTACAGTTGTCAGCATCTGGTAGGAGCGAAGGTGGTGTGCAGTGAGTTGATATAGTTAAAGCTAGGTTTATATACAACTCGGAAGCACTTTGACCCGAAGAGTGAAATGAATGCCTTGTTGCCTTCTGTGTTTGATAAACATTTCAATTTATTAGAAGATTTCTGGAGTGACTGACAGGATGAGTATGATCTGAGGAAGAAGAATTATGAAAGATTACCTATCTCACTCATGTAAGAGCTTGGTATCAAAAATGACATTCCTGAGACATTGGTGGATGATGGAGTTGTATTGGATCCATCTTATGAAGCTTTAAACATTGGAACTAAAAGCCTGGATCCAATTGACTACGATAGTGAGGAAACCATTGAAATTAAGCAGATAGGGCGAGCAGTCTTGGATAGAAGTGTTCAATGGTTGATTCTAAGATCCAAAACTCCTCAAGGACCAGCTCCTAAAAGGGGGAAAGGGTATAAAAGGATTAAAAGAAAGACACTTCCCAAGGAGCCTTTGGAGTTCCTTCCTCCAGACATTGAAGAAATAGAGCTTGAAGCAGTAGATGAAATAGAGACACAAGAAGGAGATGCCCAAGTAGGATTGGTTGTTTGAACACCTACATTAGGGGAATCTTCTACTCAAATCCCACTTGCAAAACAATAAAGTGAAGAAGTGCAAAAGGGGACTCTTCAGAATATTGTTGAAACTATAAAGGGAAAAGAAGTGGAGGTAGAAATTCATGATGTTGGAATAGATTCGGATGAGACTCTGTCAGATAAAGGAATACAAGAAGATATGCCTCTAGAGGAGGATACGGAACAGGTAATGACACAAGAGGATCAGTGGGCATTGTTTGAAGACGTCAAGAAGGCTATTGATGAGCAAGCTGTAGCAATAGAAAAGAAAAAGTTAGTTGATGCCAAGACACAAGCTGATGCCATACTACAACAACAACAAATTGAAGCTAAGTCAAAAGCTGATGAAGTAGAGAGGCAACAAAGGAAAAAGGAGCATGAGCTCAAGGTTAAGGAGGAGAATGATAAGTTAGAATTGATACAAAAGATTCATGATCTTGAGGAAGAGAAGGCAAGACACCGAAGGGAAAGAGAAGTTCTGGTAGCCAAGTTAAAGCTTGTTGAGGAAGCTCACAGAAAGGAACAAGAAGCAGAACGATTGCAAAAGGAGAAAGAGGTCGAAGAGCTGGTCAAAAGGCAACAAGAAGAAAAAGAAAATGCAGAAAAGCTTAAAGCTTTAGGGAAAGAAAATTGGAGAAAGAAGCTTTAGAGAAAGAAAGACTGGAAAAGGAAAGATTAGAAAAGGAAAGATTAGAGAAGGAAAGACTAGAAAAGGAAAGACTGGAAAAGGAAAGACTGGAGAAGGAAAAATTGGAGAAAGAAAGATTAGAAGAAGAAAGGTTGAAGAAGGAGGAAGAAGACAAGAGAGTACAAGAGCAAAAGGATAATGAGGAAGCTGAAAAGCTGGCACAAATGAGTGTGGAACAAGAGCAACAACAGAAATAGAGGGTTGATTCTCAACCTCAGGTAAATGTGCAACCTCCCTTAGCTACTGCCTCTTGTTCTTCAAGCATGATGACTATTACTCTAGGAGCTCCAACTTGGTTGAAATTAGACCTTCAAAAGAGAACACCGACACCTTCTCAACCTCTCAATTGGGAGGATATGATGAAGGAAATTGAAAAAGAAAGGCCTAAAAAGAAGGCCAAGATCCTACACTCTACTAGGTTGACTGACAAGGGAGAAATTGTGGCTGAGTGTGTTATACCTATGATAGACAAAGAGGCAGGAGATATGCAATTAATGGATTATCAGCTAGGCACTGTAAATTTGGGGAGACCTACCAGGGATCAGCAAATGAATCTAATTGATGTGGTAGCATCTTCAACCATGTCAAGGATGTTGAAGGATAAACAAAGGAAGGATGAGCTTAAGGCTCAACTAGACCAATTGCATGTTTTCCTTAAGAATATTTATGCTCCAAGATCACAACAGGTTGCTGCAATTGAGACCCCAGTTTTGCTGAGCAAGAAGGAAGTAGATGATTTGGAACAGGTGAGGGGCAAGGTAGAAATGTTGAATCAATCGGTAAGTAAATTGAATCAAGAAATAGATGAGGTATTAGAAAATAGTTTTGAGGTTTACAAAGCGACTGAGGGGCAGATAGAAGAGATGAACCAATATGTTAAAACTTTGGAAGCACAAGAGGAGGAGTATAGGGGATACAACCAGAAACTGAAAGAGGTCAATAAGTTGCCTAAGACTACCCTCCTAGAATAGTCGATATTAGAAGAAGATAATAAGGATTTTCTGGAAAAGACTTCTTATATACCCCGATTTAGAACAGATTTTCTATTCAAACATAGAAATGAGGTTCAAGATTCTGTTAAGGAGCTAAATGAGCAATTTGAGGAGTTGGAGGCCATCATTGCTATTTTAGTAAATGTTGAGGTACTTGTAAAAGAAGGCTTACCTTTAAGCCAAATAAAGCAGAAATGGACTAAAAGATTTAAAGAGGTTATGCAGAGAGGAGATGTTGGTGAAGATCTGCTAATAGATCGATTGATGGACATCAAAGAAGAAATAAGAGCAGCCAAGAGAGAGTTGACAAAGCTGAAGGATATGAGAGGGTTTGCTATAGCGGAGTTGGAGAGAATTAAGTTTGAAGACAGCTGGGTGGATGGGCCGGAATTAGACCATTACAACAAGTCTTCTCTAGCTATGACGAATACATGATGGAACAAACTTCACATGCATAAATCTCATGCATGCATGGCTTTCTTTTTCTTTGCATGTTGCATGCAGCATTGGCAGTTCTTGGAGCGCATGAATTTCTTCTCTTCTATTCTCTTTTCTTCCTGTTTAACTGAGTTTCCAAAGATAATTGTAATCCCTAAAAGGGTGGGTCGACTTAAAATAGAAGAGGACTTCAGATTTTGTATATCTATAAATACCCTTTGGGTGTCATATTGTAAGGGTCGGCTAATAGAGAATAGAATTAGCCACCTGATATTAGGAGATAGAATTTTTCATAGTTATTACAGAGATACATTGTTACTTGATTTTTTCAGTTAAATAAAATTACAGGTTTATGCAATATGGTGTTAGAATTAAGTTTTACTTGATAAGGCTGATGAGTTATAATCTATATGTATGCCAATGATTGTGCTGAAGCATGATTGTTTCTTATGTGATGAAAGTCATTAGAAGAAGCCGGATTTAAGTATTATCTTGTTAGATTATCATTGAATTGAATTTATTGAAGTTTGTTGATCTATGATCTTGGCAATGAATGAATGTGTGTTCTTCTTTTTGGAATCTTTGAAATAGTTGTGATATGTGAATTAAAATAAGCACCTTAGATGCATACAATGGTATAGATTATTCTGTGAATTGTATCATGCTTTGGTTTTCTTGATCTATTGAAAAACATTCATTGTTGAAGATATATGTCTGGATTTTAGATGAATTTGATTCATGTTTGCTAATTTACCCTCTGACCTATCTTTTTCTTTTATTTAAAACCCCTATTAAAGTAGCTCAATGAATAAGTCATTGCTTGTATTCTTTGTTACCATTATAAGCCCCTTGAACATTATAGTTGCATGGACCGATTGAGTGACACCAGACAGTTGAGAACCAACTACCAGGACCTTGGGAGTTAGGCTACTATATGTTGTCTTTCTTTTTCAGGAGAAATAGAGTAGAAATATTATGTTTTAACGTTGTTTGTGTCATTTACACCATCAACAAATCTGGCGCTAGAAGGAGGGCCTGAAAGAACAAGCTAGCTCGCATTGTGTCTTTCTCATCGGAGAAATACGAGAGGATTCTCAGATCCTCCACTAATCCTGAACCATTTGGAGAACTTCAAAACCCAGTCAGACCTACACCCCATGCCCGTAGGATATTGATACCTACTTTTCCACCACCACTTACTCCACCTGGATTTCCACCAAATCCACCTAGACCACCACCAGTTCCACCTACATCACCACCACCAAGTATGCCTGAGTCTCCACCAATTTAGCCTATATTACCACCTGCTCAACCAATCCCACCCATGGCTTACTTTGTGAATAACCCTTGTCCGTTAGGGACTATTCCAAGAGGGATCCATGATTTACCAAAGAACCTAGAAATTTTTTATACTAAGTACATACATGGTGAATCAAGAAGTGTTGAGGAGCACATACAAGCATTCAAAGATGCTTGCACACGAGCTCAAGTTGCTCATCAAGACGTGGTATGTAGATTGCTTCCTTACTGTTTAGGAGATATGGCATATAACTGGTATTTAAATCTGCCCCGAGGATCTATCCTAGGTTGGACAGATTTGCATTTATTAATCAATTTTGGGTTTATGTGGACCCTACCATCTTGTATCACCAGTTCGCCACAATAAGAAAGGAGCATCATGAGCCACTACCTTTGTTCAATACTAGATTCCAAAGAATGTTTCATAGGTTGCAAGACCCTTATCTAGTAGCTGAGAATATTGCCATACAGGCATATTTAAGAGTTGTTGATCCCTTGATTGGCCTATTCTTGCAGAGGACTTATCAACTTGATGAAATTAACTCTTTATCTAAAGTTTATCATCTGGCCATCAAGTTGCAACAACAGATAAGTCTGCAATTAGGAGGTTTAGGAGCAGCTCTTCCTCCCATGAATTATCAGATGCCTAACCCACCATTATACAACACTGTCCTAGGGATGTCTTACTCCCAATATGGACCTATGTCTGAGTTACAAGCTCCACCTACCATGTACTTTTTCGGCAATGGCATGCAAGATTCTTCCCAACAACCTCAAAATCCACAACAACAAGCGGGAGGATCAACCCATGTTCATTCCCCAGCTGTAGTACAGAATGTGCAAAATGAGCAAACTGTCCAACTGACTAGTGAGCTAGAAACTCTTAAGAAGACTCTATCTCAAATGTCTAATGCCATGGAACAACTTAGGCAAAACCCTCCCCACAACCAAAATTTGAATTATCAGAATCAGGGAGGTTACAACAATCAGGAAAATTACTCCAATCAGAATGGGAACCAAAACACCAACTGGAACTTTTAGAATCAAAATTCCTCTAACCAAAATTACCAAAATTAGAACAGAGGATATAACCAGAGGTTCAACAACAACAAAAATAGGTAGTGGAATACTGGACCTAATAATGGGGGAGTTCCCCGTAACTATCAGTCATGAAAGGAGAGACCACATACTGCTAATGTAGATGACCTCAATTTCATGACTAATTGGTGCAGACTACATGATATTGCAACACATTTTGAGGTTAACTACCCTGAAATGGAGAAGATTGTAAAGATTGCACAAGCTGATGCCCATCCTCCAATAGGAAATTCCAATTAGGATAATGGGCCAGTCAGCACTACCATGACTTATGAGACTCTTGAAGAGAAATACCAGTTTCCTATGCAAGGAGATAATGAGCCAGAGGAAGATGTGTATGATGCTCAAACTTTTTAGTCCAAAGGAGGTCACTTTCTGAGAAATCAAAATAAGGGCCCATTTACTACATCTGCACCCCCAAACAACATGGTTCCACCAAACCAAAATGCAGATAACAATCCACCACCACCAAAGGGACCTTCTGATCTTCATAATAGAGGTGATCCACCTCCTTTTCCTAAGTATCAAGCTAGGAATGATTCAGAATTTGACTTTATTGCAGAATTGCAAAGATAGAAGACGTCCTTATCATTCTTTGACATCATGAAGTGGTGCCCAACTCAACGTGAGGTGGTATTGAAAGCCTTGGAGGAGGCAGATCGCTTAAAAGGAAAAGGTAAAGTGACTCCAGCAAAGGAGACAAATGCAACCATTTATAAAGGTAAGACCAGTACCCCACCTTTTCTTTTAAGTTTAAGGATTTTTGGAAAGAATTTGCACAATTGTTTATTGGACTCTGGAGCATCAAGAAATGTTATGCTCTTTTCGATATGTGAGAAGTTAGGATTGAGTCCTATCCTGACCAATAAGAAAGTGATTCAGTTAGATAAAACCGAGGTCAATGTTGTAGGTGAACTAAAGAACATGCATGTACAGGTTGGATCAGATCCAAAGATCCAGACCTATATAGATATCCAAGTGGCTGATATCCCAGAGACATATGGGATGCTTCTAAGTCAGGAGCTAATGAAAAGTATTGGTGGATATTTGTCTTTGGATTTCTCTCACATGTGGCTTCCTTGGAAGGGGGTTGCAACACAGATAAGGATTGAAAGTGAACCTAGACTCAAGCACATGATTACAGAATATGATGCTTCGAATGAAGTAGCATATTTTGAGACTGAGATAGGAGTTTACAAACAAGAGGAATTCCTTACTTTCTTTGTAGTCAGTCTTAGGGATACATTGCCCCTAAAACACAGTGACCCAATGATCTGCATCAACCAACAGGTTTTGATAAGGAAATTGCAACTAGATAAGTTGGTTTTAGGAGAAGAAACTGATTTGAGTAGTTTGTTGCTTCCTAATTGGTGTAGGATTCATTATCACAATCATTCAAAATTAACATGTCAATCATGCTTAGATATTCTAAGTCATGTAGATCAGCCTCGGCAAATATGTCAAGAGAAACCCCATACCCCCATCAATGATTTTTCTTTCAAAGTTAAGGATGCTACCATTCTTACACAGGCTAGTCTTTCTCAATAGGAAGGTTCCTCACCAGTAGAATAGACACAGGTTGTATGTTCAGAAATCCAACAAGAAGTTGAGGTGTCCCAGTTCCTATTCAATACACCTACCCCAAATACTTTGCCAATACCCAAGGCATTAATGAGAAATGAGTTGGATTGAAATTTAACCCAAGAGGTTGTTCAGGAAGTGATTTTTGAGCAAGTTGAAAACATAGAAAAATATTCAACTGAGCTTTGTCCCGAGTCAAATTTTGATAAACAGCAAAAGTCTAAGCCGCCACACATCTCAAGTAAGTCATCCCCTGTTATCCCTAAAAAGAAAGAGCTCCCAACCAAGGATCAATTATGGACTCTTAAATTTGATGGTTCCAAATCTAAAGTAGGAAGTGGAGTGGGGATTGAGCTAACTAACCCGAAAGGGAAGACTTACTTTCCTTCTTATAGATTGCAGTTCGGTTGCACAAACAATGTGGTTGAGTATGAAGCGCTTGCTCGGGGTCTGATGTTTGCTCATAAGAAGAAGGTCATTGCTTTCACTGTTATGGGAGATTCTGAAGTGATTGTAAAGTAGGTACGTAGCCAATATACATGCCATAACAAAATATTGGTTGCGTACAAAAACAGGGTTTGGAATTTAATTGAAAATTTTGATGCTTTTGGGATTAGTCTGATCCCTAGGGAAGCTAATCAAATTGTAGATGCTCTTGGTGTTGCTACTAGCACATTAGAACCTATGCAAAATTATGATCTAAAGAGGTTTTTAGTTGAGTTGATTTCAGTCCCAACTGTTCCTGATAATGTTCAACACTTTCAGGTATTTGATGATGATCAACACATATTGGCCTTTTTGGAAAGTTCTAATGTTTTTCAAGGACAAATAATAGATGAATCTGAAAGAGATCAGGGAGATTGGGATCCTGAGAAAGAGAGTACATAAGGGATATTGGATTTGAAGAGTAATGGCATTCTGAAAGGGATGGTTGCTTTAGAGAGGATATTTGACTCCAACCCAAGGGCTCGCTAAAGGGTGCCTACAGAGAGTGATGGAGGGAAGTATGAATCTGTTAATTTGAATCACTCAGGCCCAGAAAGGAATGTTCTTATAGGAATGACTTGTCCTTAGGAAATTAAGGACAAGATAATTAAGGTCTTGGAGTAGAACATTGAAGCTATTGCTTGGAGTTATGATGATCTAAATTTTTTTGACACTTTAGTGATTACTCACACCATACCTCTCAAGCCAGATGCCAAGCCTTTTCACCAGAAGCAACGCCCAGTCAATGCTTTAATTGAGCCCTTGATCTAGAAAGAGGTGCGGAAACTTTTATCTACTAGAATAATCTTTCCGGTTAGACATTCTACCTGGGTCGCTAATTTAGTTCATGTGCGCAAGAAGAATGGTGAGATCAGATTGTGTGTTGATTTCAGGAATCTAAACAAGGCTTCTAAGAAAGATAATTATCCATTACCTTCTCTTGATGAAGTATTACAAAAGGTTAATGGATCCCAGATGATGTCATTTTTTTATGGTTATTCTGGATACAATCAGGTCCTGGTTAGTCATGAGGATAGGATGAAGACTGCTTTCACCACTAAATGGGGCACATTTGCTTACCGAAGGATGCCATTTGGTCTCATCAATGTTGGAGCTACTTTTCAAAGGGAAATGGATGTAGCTTTCAAAGATCTGATAGGAAAATATATAATCATTTATGTAGATGATTTAACTATCTTCTCTAGGAATAGAGAAGACCATGCTACAGACCTGGAAAAGGTTCTAAATAAATGTATAAGTTATGGTGTCTCTCTTAACCCAAAGAAATGTGTATTTGGAGTGTCTGAAGGGAAGCTCTTAGGTCAAAATATATCAAAGGAAGGGATTTCCATAGATCCTGACCAAGTGGAGGCCATCTTGAAATTGACCAAGCTGGGCAGCAAGAAGGAAATGAGGTCCTTCTTTGGAAGGATCATTTTTGTTAGGAAATTTATAACAGGGTTTGCGGAGATCGTCAAACCTCTCAATGAAATGATGAAGAAGGAGGCAAAAATTGAGTGGAGTGAAGAGGCTAAGTTTGCTTTCATGTAGATTAAACAATCTATATCTGAGGCACCTATTTTGACAAGCTCAGATTATCTAAAACCCTTCTATATCTATTATTTTGCTTCTGACCATTCATGTGCAGCAATTTTAACACAGAGAAGAGAAGAGAGCGAGGAGATACCAATTGCTTTTATGATCTCTCCATTTAAGAATGCAGAAGTAAGGTATTCACCACTAGAGAAACAAGCCTTTGCATTGGTACGAGCAGTGAAGAAGTTCAAGCATTACATAATTCGAAGTCAAGTGATGGCCATAGTTCCAGATCCAACTGTGAAGTCTCTTCTGATGCAAAGTGAATTAAGGCAACGAAGAGGGAAGTGGATGGCAATCTTACAGGAGTTTGACTTAGAAATTCACTCAATGAAACTCGTTCGAGTGAAAGGTTTTTCAAAAGCAATGGCTGATGTGGACAGAAATATCACTTGTCAATAATACACTGTCCAATCATTCACAAAGGATCCCTGGTATACAGATTTAATTTTCTTCCTCCTCAATAACAAATGTCCAGAAGGAATGAATGCTACACAGAGGAGGGCATTGAGGATGAAGAGTGGTCCATTTACAGAAAGAATTTTCAAAGAATTTACCTACATTGTTTGGATCAGCAAGAAGCTAAGCAAGCTATTTTTGAGTTTCATGGAAGGCATGGAACAGGGCATGGGTCAGCTGATGCTTTGGCTCATCGAATTTTAAGATCAGGCTATTATTGGCCTTATGTATTTAGAGATGCACATCAACACTACAGGACTTGTCATGTATGCCAAACTTCTGCACCTAGAGAAAGAAATCCTGCAATGCCCCTGCAACCGGTATATGAGGTAAGGCCATTTGCTCAATGGGCACTCGATTTTGTAGGTGTAATTAATCCTAATTCTTCTGCAGGTCATAAATTCATCTTAACTGTAACTGATTATTGCACACGTTGGACTGAGGCCCAGCCTTGCAAGAATAGCACCACAGAGGTGGTCATCAAGTTTCTGACTGAGAACATCACAACCAGGTTTGGAGTTCCATTTGCTCTGGTATGTGATAATGGCCCTATTTTTTCTTCTACTGAATTTATTTCATGGGCATATGAACATAAAATTGTTTTGAAGTATTCTTCCAATTACTACCCTCAGGGAAATGGAGTGGTTGAGTCCACAAATAAAAATTTGTTGGAAGTTATAAGAAAGTTGTTAGAGAACAATCCTAGGGACTGGCACACCCAATTGAGATTTTCCTTATGGGAAGATCGAACCAGAATCAAAGCAGCTCTAGGAAACTCACCTTTTAAGCTAGTTTATAGCCAAGATTCAATCTTCCCGATCCATTTACAGATACCCGTTCTTAATTTCATGCAGGAATTTTATACCAAGGATGATAGGATTGAGGTTAGACTACTTAATCTATTAAATATGGAAGAGCAAAGGGATGCTGCTCTGCAGTAATTCTCTAAGCATTAGGCTGTTGTCAAATGCTGGTTTGACAAAAGAGCCAAGATAAAAGCTTTTAGGATATCAGATCTTGTGTTATTATGGGATAAGGCCAAAGAGAAGAAAGGAGATCATCAGAAGTTTGATAGACTTTGGTTAGGTCCTTATCAAGTGGCTGAAATACTAGGCGAGAATGCTTTTCGTTTGAGTACCTTAACAGGAGTGCCTGTTCCATTACCAGTTAATAGTCAATTTCTCAAGCATTATTTTGGTGCATAGAAGGTCTGATGTTTTAAAGGAAAATGTATTATATTGTATCATATGTAATTAAGTTTCTATTTTAGTTTTAGTTTTAGTTTACTTTAGTTTTCTTTCTTTGTTTTGTCTTGT
The DNA here is from genome assembly GCA_007115665.2 of Sequoiadendron giganteum. Taxonomy (NCBI): domain Eukaryota; kingdom Viridiplantae; phylum Streptophyta; class Pinopsida; order Cupressales; family Cupressaceae; genus Sequoiadendron; species Sequoiadendron giganteum. Next base: position 63,374,601 of record CM021107.1, read on the forward strand.
TTCGTTGGGGATCCTCATTTTGTTCATCTCAAGTTAAGGGGTTGTTATTCAAAGTATACTACTGGTACTAGGAGAGAAATTGGTTTAGGTATTTTCATCATCATCATTGAAAAGGATTTCGTTCTGAAACTTATGTTTTATGACCATTCTAGTTTGGGTTGGAAAAGTTATTAAGGATAGAAGATATATTCTGAATATCTCATGAATTGTGATCAAAGATCTGTCACCAAATTAGGAAAACATCTGCATGAGTAAGTACCTATTTGTTTTGGAATGGCTCTACCCTTTTGATTCAAGTGAAAAATACGATTCCAAGACTATCATGAAATCCATAGTAGTTCTCAACCCATGTTTCAGATTCATTATGTCTGAGTATTGAGGAACGTGCATAAAAGATTTCCACAAGTAAGACTTAAAAAAAAAAAATGAAAAAAAAATGATTGAAAAAAAGAAAAAGAAAAAGAAAGAAGAGGCAAACTCAATATCAAGTGGGTAATCAAGTATCTCTATCGGGGCTATGGATGCCTGTCTAGCAGTAGAGCAATACTTTGAGAGAACTAGAGGTATCTTCGTTGGGGCTATGGACGCCTGTCTGGCAATGGAGCAATTCCCAGGATTTTATTGCACGATAGTTAAAGGATTCAACCTATGTAGCTTGAATCTTAGGTATAAGTTGTTCTCGAATAGAGAATGTATCTACAAAGAATAATGCACAATATATGCACACACTCAGATTCAGAAATAACTCATGAGCACATACATCTGAGATTCTAGCTCAAACTTATCCTACATATATCTGATCTTTTTCAAGTTAGTATGCTTCATAAACCAAGTAGTTTTAGGGTGACTGAAATTTTCTTTGGGTATCTTGAAAATGGGTAAACCATTTTTCCAGTCGAGTCACCATTTGTTATGCCTTGCATAACCACCCCATCTTTTGCCTTGGTCAAAATGGGTCCCCCCTTTGTGTTTTTATCTTTTGTTGATTTTCAAACAAATTTTGGAGTCTTTTGTTTCCAACACATTGTTTTTCTTAGTTTAAAACTCGTTCCTATCCCCGTCCCGACAGTCTTTCTTTTTGACCTTTTGTTTTCTCTTTGTCGAAGTCGGAGCCAGAGTGGAAGTTAAGTCAGTATTTTATTCAAAGTTTCAAAATCAAAATCCATCCCGTCTCCGCCTCTGCTTTTTGAACTTTTTTTTTAGACTAAGTCCTTATGTTAAGTTTTCTTATTTTTGGTCTTTTTGTTTTATTTTCTGTTTGGTTTTGTTTTATGCTTTGTTGGCGGAACCAGACTCGGAACGGGAATGAAGTTGGGAAATTATTCAAGTTTCCAAATCTGTTTTCATTCCGATTTTGCTCCCTCCGTTTCTTGGTCGTTAACTTTTTACCGAAGTAGCACTACAATGATGTGTTAGTTCTTCTCCAGTTTCGATTCCGCTTTATTGCATTTAATGCGTTAATGACAACTGCAATGTGTAGGTAGAAACTTCGAGTTTTACCTTGATTAGGGATTAAATGGGTGGTTATTATTATCATTAAGAAATCAAAGAGCGAAGTAGAGTAGCAACGAAGTTCTTCTGAGTGAATCGATTGAAAGAGGAAGAGATAATTGCTTGCGGATTTCTTCAGAAGGTTTGCCAAGTTTTGCGTTCAAGGTAGGGTTCCTATTCTCGCTTTTCTTTTATTTTGCTTTCGTGTTTTCTTGTTTCTGTTAGATCGTTTTGCTTTGGGCAGGTTCGCTATCTCAGTGGGTTGGCATGTTTTTTTTTTCTTTGTTTATTGTTGTTCTTGACTTCATTTTTGCTTATGTTTTTGGTTTTTAGTACGTTAAGGCATGGTCATTTTCATGTTTTTCCATGATCGCATCGTGTTGCATTGGGTTTTAAACGCGTAGATTAATTAGGGTTCCACAGTAAGATGGATTAAATTCAGGTTTTACAGTGAGTTAGGGTTGGTAGAATCTTGTTTTTACTTAGGGTTTTTATTACGCATTCATCTGGTTAAATTAGGAAGGGTTAAATTCGTGCCCTAATTTTTATATCGTGTTTTTAGATTAGGGTTTTATGCATTTCTGTATTCACGTTTTTGAGTGATTAAATATGATGCCCTAAAATACAGTCGCCCCCATGGTCATATGGGCATGGTCCTTTCATGTTATATTTGAGCCTCATTTCATTTTAATATGACCCTGGTCCTTAATTATGAAGTTTTACATTAAACTGTTAAAATAATTGATGACATCATGGTCAACCTAGGTGGAAGCGGGATCAGAATTGATTTAGGGTTTCTGGGTGTGTTTTATGATTAGTGTCAATTCCATTTTCCATCCCATCTCTGACTCCGCTTACGGTAAGAAGCTTTATTTCAAGATAGCAATAACCTAGTCGGAAGCGAAAGCGGAACCAAAACCGAAACAGGATATGAAAATAGAAAATCTGAAAGAAACTGAATCAGTTTCCATTCCGGTTCCGGTTTCGATCACTATTCCACTTCCGGCTCTAAGCCCGCTTCTTGTTAGTAGAATATCAATAACAGTTTTTGCTCTGAGCCCGACAATATGTTAAAAGAGGATTGTTTAAGATGTTTTATGCCTGGTTCCACCTCCGATGTATGTTTGAAAGGTATGATTTTAAGACATATTTTGAGATGTTTATTCAGAGATCTAACTAGAGGTTTTGTTGTAGGAAAGCTAAAGGATGTTAGGAACATCAGGAGAAGTTGTCCAAAGGAACCGACCTGCAGGAACATCAAAGACAGTAGCTAAACCCAAGAAGATCAAGCCAGAACAATTACCTTATACCTTGAGGTATAACCACAAGAGTCCTGTTGTCACAGTAAGCAAAGTGGAATCAGATTGGTCAGACATCACCGTCACAAATCTGGGCCAATACAATTTTGAGGAGTTGTATTCAGAAACGTTTGCAGAAGATATAACAGGGAGAACACAGAGAATTGTTGAGTCTGGCTTGACTCATATCACCCTGTTTCCTCTATCAATCCAATGCCTGGAGTTAATCTTGACAGCTGCAGGAGCTTACAATCCGGCTACCCGACAATGCATGGATTCACAAGATAATGTAATTATTGATCTCACTCCTCAAATGTTTCAAAGTATATTTAGTGTCCCAGATCCCAAGAACTTGGTGCAGTTAACTGAGGCAGAGGCCCTAGAGAAATATAGAAAATATAAGGAATCCAACAAGTCTCACTTGAACAAAAAAGTGGTTAAAAACAGAGAAAAAGTCTCTAACCAAGCTGGCAGACCAACCAAAGAGGGCAAATTTCTACAAAGAAGTATCAAATTTAATAATGATGTTGTCTAGGGATTTTGGGAAGAGAGATGCCTTTCATTTCAAGGAGTGGATGTTTCCCTTCATCCAGATAATCTTAAATGGCACCCATCAATTTGATTGGCCGATGATTGTATCAGATGCCATTCATGATCAATTGACCAACATTAGGGAGACTAAATGCTTTTTCATGACTTCTTACATTGTGTATGCAACAAAAAGAGTAGGTATCTTCCCAGGTCTGAACATAGTGGGGATAATGGGAGTGTTAGATGGACAAAAGAAGGTGTGGGAGCATTATAACCAGCTATCCCTACAGGTTCCTGAGACTTAATTCAGAAGGGTTAATGATGCATTCATATATGTGATCATTAACCAACTCAACGGAGATGCAGGGTACAGACTGAGCCAAGAGGCCATGGCATTTATCACTGAATGGGGATGTTGGTACATTCAATACCCCAAGTTCACATACTTTAGGCTAGCTGGCTTTGAAGGTCATCCACATTTGCTGCCAAGGTGTTGCAATAATAGGATAGTTTTAATGGAATTTGTATATCAGGATCCAGGGGTTAATGCCCGGTTTGGATTGAAACATAAGACATGATGTAATAAGTTCCCCATGAAGTTGGGGGAGTACAGTTGTCAGCATCTGGTAGGAGCGAAGGTGGTGTGTAGTTAGTTGATACAGTTAAAGCTAGGTTTATATACAGCTCAGAAGCACTTTGTCTCAAAGAGTAAAATGAATGCCTTGATGCCTTCTGTGTTTGATAAACATTTCAATTTATTAGAATATTTTTGGAGTGACCGACAGGATGAGTATGATCTGAGGAAGAAGAATTATGAAAGATTACCTGTCTCACTCATGTCAGAGCTTGGTATCAAAAATGAAGTTCCTGAGACATTGGTGGATGATGGAGTTGTATTGGATCCATCTTATGAAGCTTTAAACATTGGAACTAAAAGCCTGGATCCGATTGACTAGGACAGTGAGGAAACCATTGACATTTAGCAGATAGGGCGAGCAATCTTGGATAGAAGTGTTCAATGGTTAGTTCTAAGAACCAAAACTCCTCAAGGACCAACTCCTAAAAGGGGGAAAGGGTATAAAAGGATTAAAAGAAAGACACCTCCCAAGGAGCCTTTGGAGTTCCTTCCTCCAGACATTGAAGAAATAGAGCTTGAAGCAGTAGTTGATGAAACATAGACACAAGAAGGAGATTCCCAAGTAGGATCAATTGTTTCAACACCTAAATTAGGGGAATCTTCTAGTCAAATCCCACTGGAAAAACAACAAAGTGAAGAAGTGCAAAAGGGGACTCTTCATAATATTGTTGAAACTATAAAGGGAAAAGAAGTGGAGGTAGAAATTCATGATGTTGGAATAGATTCGGATGAGACTCTGTCAGATAAAGGAATACAAGAAAATATGCCTCTAGAGGAGGATATGGAATAGGTAATGACACAGGAGGATCAGTGGGCATTGTTTGAAGAAGTCAAGAAGGCTATTGATGAGCAAGCTGCAACAATAGAAAAGCAAAAGTTAGTTGATGCCAAGACACGAGTTGATGCCATACTACAACAACAAATTGAAGCTAAGTCAAAAGCTGATGAAGTAGAGAGGCAACAGAGGCAAAAGGAGCATGAGCTCAAGGTTAAGGAGGAGAATGATAAGTTAGAATTGATACAAAAGATTCATGACCTTGAGGAAGAGAAGGCAAGACACCGAAGGGAAAGAGAAGTTTTGGTAGCCAAGTTAAAGCTTGCTAAAGAAGCAAAACGATTGCAAAAGGAGAAAGAGGCCGAAGTGCTGGTCAAAAGGCAATAAGAAGAAAAGGGAAATGCAGAAAAGCTTAAAGCTTTAGAGAAATAAAAATTGGAGAAAGAAGCTTTAGAGAAAGAAAGACTGGAAAAGGACAGATTAGAAAAGGAAAGATTAGAGAAGGAAAGATTGGAAAAGGAAAGACTGGAAAATGAAAGATTGGAGAAGGAAAAATTGGAGAAAGAAAGATTAGAAGAAGAAAGGTTGAAGAAGAAGGAAGAAGACAAGAGAGTACAAGAGCAAAAAGATAAGGAGGAAGCTGAAAAGCTGGCACAAATGAGTGTGGAACAAGAGCAGCAATAGAAACAGAGGGTTGATTCTCAACCTCAGGTAAATGTGCAACCTCCCTTAGCTACTACCTCCTCTTCTTCAACCATGATGACTGTTACTCCAAGAGCTCCGACTTGGTTGAAATTAGACCTTCAAAAGAGAACACCGACACCTTCTCAACCTCTCAATTGGGAGGATATGATGAAGGAAATTGAAAAAGAAAGGCCTAAAAAGAAGGCCAAGATCCCGTACTCTACTAGGCTGACTGACAAGGGAGAAATTGTGGCTGAGTGTGCTATACCTATGATAGAAAAAGAGGCAGGAGATATGCAATTAACGGATTATCAGCTAGGCACTGTAAATTTGGGGAGACCTACCAAGGATCAGCAAATGAATCTAATTGATGTGGTAGCATCTTCAACCAAGTCAAGGATGTTGAAGGATAAAAAAAGGAAGGATGAGCTTAAGGCTCAACTAGACCAATTGCATGTTTTCCTTAAGAATATTTTTGCTCCAAGATCAAAACAGGTTGCTGCGATTGAGACCCCAGTTTTGCTGAGCAAGAAGGAAGTAGATGATTTGGAACAGGTGAGGGGCAAGGCAAAAATGTTGGATCGGTGGGTAAGTAAATTGAATCAAGAAATAGATGAGGTATTAGAAAATAGTTTTGAGGGGTTGATAGAAGAGATGAACCAATATGTTAAAACTTTGGTAGCACAAGAGGAGGAGTACAGGGGATACAACCAGAAACTAAAAGAGGTCAATAAGTTGCCTAAGACTACCCTCCTAGAATAGTCAATATTAGAAGAAGATAATAAGGATTTTGTGGAAAAGACTTCTTGTATACTCTGATTTAGAACAGATTTTCTATTCAAACATAGAAATGAGGTTCAAGATTCTGTTAAGGAGCTAAATGAGTAATTTGAGGAGTTGGAGGCCATCATTGCTATTTTAGTAAATGTTGAGGTACTTGTAAAAGAAGGCTTACCTTTAAGCCAAATAAAGCAGAAATGGATTAAAATATTTAAAGAGGTTATGTAGAGAGGAGATGTTGGCGAAGATCTGCTAATAGATCGATTGATGGACACCAAAGAAGAAATAAGAGCAGCCAAGAGAGAGTTGACAAAGTTGAAGGATATGAGAGGGTTTGCTACAACGGAGTTGGAGAGAATTAAGTTTGAAGACAGTTGGGTGGATGGGCTGGAATTAGACACATTACAACAAGTCTTCTCCAGCTATGACGAATACATGATGGAACAAACTTCGCATGGATAAATCTCATGCATGCATGGATTTCTTTTTCTTTGCATCTTGCATGCAGCATTGGCAATTCTTGGAGCGCATGACGGTTCTTTTTCTTTTTCTATCTTTCCAAGAAGTCCTTAATGGATTGCATAAAAGAAGTTGTGGAGGATGAAGGTGTAACTAACTATGGAGGTTGGGAAGACTATTCTTGCTTTAAAGAAGTTATTTTATATTTTGCTTCTTCCTCACGTAGTTGTTGATATGATTTTTTGGTGGCTTCTCATATCTCTGCTTGGACCTTCTGAGTAATCTTCGACTTTTTCATCATTAATTTATCCAGCCTCTATTTATATTAAAGCTCCTTGGTCTATATCTCTATCATATTTTTCTTTTGTGGAGGTGTCATTATAGTGGTTATTTCTCCAATATCCAACTCTTTTAATTTCTCCACTTCTTTGGTTTATTTTTCCCTTATATTCTTTAGTATAGTGGTCAGGGAGTCTGAGAATTGGTCAATCAAATCCTCCAATGTTATGTTGGATACTATCATATACCTTATTAGTACCTCTTATGTGATCAATTTATTTGGAATTATCATATTAATTTATTTTTAAAGCATCATATCCAAGAATTCTTTCAAGAATAGGCCGCTATATAGCTAATCTTCATCCACTAGAAGTGAAACCTCTAGGATGGATGTGTCCTCCGGGAAGAAAGTGTCCTCTGATGTGATTTGTTCTTCCTCTTTTATATCCACTATTTGTGGGGAGACTTCCTTTTGTGCTTTTACTTTCTTCCATTTTTTCTTTTTCTCCACACTCATTTGTAATAGTGCCTCCAGGGAGGTGTGGTAGGGAGTCTCCCTACCACACCTTCTTTTGATTGCTTTATCTGAGGAGGTATGGTAGGGAGTCTCCTCTTCCTTAGCATGCTACTTTCTCCTTGTGTGGGTTATGTAGGAGGAGTGACTATGTGGAGCCTTCTATATCTCCATAGAGTAGATGTACTATGTTCTTATGTCTCCTTCTTAGGTAGACCCCACTTGTCATGCAACTTCTACTAGTTCTTTTCTAGATGTTCTTCAGATTTTGTTTTCTCCAAATTATCCATGTCTCAGTAAGTTGTGAATTTTTCAACTTGTGGGTCTTTGGGGAGACTGAGGAGTGTAGTGACATAGGAGTTGATCTTTGCATTTGTCACCTCGTATGGGAGTTATGGTATCCATGATGTCCTAGGTTTGATTGCCTCCATGAAGGTATAGTCTTTATCAACAAACAAGATAATAGATCCTTTGGATATTTATAGACCACCTCATAGGATATGTGTGGCCTATCTTGTACTTCTAATAAAGGGATTTGAAGAAACCCTAATATGTGGTTATGTAGGATGTTTCATCTTGATAATACTTGACATGTTCTTGAATTTAGGCTACAAATTGCTAGGTGGTGTCCCAAATATTCCTCACAAAGGTTGATAATTCTCACATAAAATAAAAGGTAAGGAAAATGAGCAAAGTCCCATACCTAAACTAATATTGGGTTTGCTTTATGCATTGGATGTTGTCTAGTAAGCTCCTGTCATAGGGACCTCACATAGGTCGATGTATTTTCCCTCTATTGTCATTTGGTAGGCTGTATGAATAGTGGTGGTTGTAGTTGAATCATCTCGATTTGTATTGTAAACTTTGTAGGTGATGCCCATGCTGGTGTACTTGATTGTCAGATTTGTTATCCTCATTACATCAAGGCTTCTTCCATCATAGATTTATCTAGTCAAATTTGTAACCTCTACATTCTTAATAGCCTTCTTCAGTGGTACTTCTCCTTGCATACACAAGCCTATCACTGCCTTGATTGTGTCCTTTGTTATATAATAGGTTCATTCCAAGTATAGGTATTCATCATAGAAATGACTTAGTATGACACAAACCCCTTCTTCTTGTGCAATAAAGTCTGGAAAATCCTTCCAAATATCCAATCTCTTCTCTGATGTGTTTATATTCTGGCAGGTATTTTTATGCTTGTGGTTGCAATAGGGTATGCCTTAGAGCCTCAAACTTAGTGTGATCTATCTTTGTTAGGGGTGCATGTATATACTTCCATATATATTCTATGTAAATTAAGTTCCCAGGTACCTTTGTAAATGCATCCGCTAGGTTGCTCTCCATTGCCCTGTATGGAAATCTCTTATATTTGTTCCTAGGCTTCTAAGAAATGTTAACAAGGGTAGGTTTGGCCATCTTTGGAAGCTAGAAATTTGCAGCGGAGTGATAGTGGTTTATGTTGAAGTGATCAACCCAAGATCTTCAATTTGTAACACCAAATAACCTCCACAAGAGATATAGAGAAGAAAAAATGGAAGATGTCATTCCACCAAACAAGAATTGCAATATGATTCAATGATCAATATGCTATGCAATACAATACTATAATATTGAATGCCAAACATGCTAGAGATGCCTTGCTTATAAAGGCAAGGATGAGAGATAGTATAAGACAAGATCATGACAAGTGTCTTAATCCTATCACATGAGACAACTAACTCATAACTACCTAGGAAAATATAAAGTCTAGATAAGACAACTAAGAATTCTAGAAATAATATTTATCCTAAGTAAACTTAACATGTGAATTAAGTCCCCTAAGTCCCTAGTAAAGGAATAAACTAGGTAAAAGACTTATTCACACCAATAGTTTGTTATGGTTTTGCAAGGAGAACATCAAGTTTGAGTGCATAGGAGTTGTAATAGTATAAGAGAGCAATGAGTGAGAGTGAGAGTTTGAGAGTGGCGTATTATATTGGTATATTTTTACTAGGTGAATGGATTAAATGTTGTAGTTGTTTTTCCATCTTCCTGCAAGTTTTTTACCGTCATTTTCCTACGACTCTTTTTCTAGGTGAGCAATTTCTTTCTTTTTGTGTATGATAGACTACCATACATTTTGTTCTAAATTTATGATATGTTAGGTTAGTCTATTTGTATAACATTTTTTAATCCCTTATTTTATATCTTTAGTGTTAGGTTTAGGAATTTAATGTTCAAACTCAAACCTACCCAGTGTTTGCATATGGATTAAACTGGGTGTGTACTTTTTAATGGCCTTATAATGACTATTCACTTGTGTATTATTGATTTTCTATCTACATTCTTATGTCTTAGGCATAACCTTTATTCTCTGGTGGTTACTGATTTTTGGTATGATGAACATATTGACCTTTTAGGTTTGGATATGGGAAAAAGATACCTGGCCAATATTTTTTTGTTGGTTTTTGTCTTTTGCAATATCCTTCTTATACTTGTGGTAGTTTGAAAAGGGCTTATGGGCCTATTGTGTATCATAAATTCTTTTGGGAATCCATAAACCTTTTGTGATGTTAATTCTTGTTATCTTTGCATCCATGCATCAAGAACTTCATCACTATCCATATTGTCATTGTCATTGTTCAGTTCAATTTCTCTAGAGTTATTGGGGTCTTCTTCTTCTTATACAATAGGTAGCCTTGAGATAGATTAAATAATTTTTGGATCTTCCCCCTCTCTTTATTTTTCAACTTCTTCTACATAATTTTTATCTTCCCTTTCTCCTAGTGGAATATGTATTATCTTTTTGTCATCTGCCAAAGATATTTCTTCTTTTCTTGAGTCTACTATACCATTAGAATTGATAAACTATCTTAATCCTACCAATGCTTTGAAAGTTTTAAAGGGTTCCTTTATCTCAAGGACATCAAAATCTACAATTTTATTAAGTCCTTTGATGTTTACATTTACATTTCACCATGTTCCTTAAGTTTCCATACTAGAACCATTTGCCAAATTGATATTCATTGGTGTTCTGACTAACTTGGGTCTGCCCAATCTCTCTCAAGTGTTTTCTAGAAAAATGTTGAAGTTTTCACTTAGATTTACCATCAAATGTTTAACTTTTCTATTATTAAGGTGTGTGGTAATTAAAAGAGGGCCATTCTTCCCATTTTGGTCTTTTGTAATTTGATGAACTTGTTGTTGTTTCTACTTGTTCCAATACTTCCACAATTGTTTTAATTTGACTAAGAGGTCCTTTTTTTGGGCCAAAGAGGCCAAATTCTTCAGCATCATAACTTCTTCAAAAAAAAATAGGCTATTGTTATTTTATTATTGTATAATTTATTATTTTGAATTTTCTACTACTCTATCATGTTATTGTTTTCTTGGCTAAAAGTAATCATATTCCTCTTCTTTTGGACCTGATTCCTCACTAACTTCTTCAAATTTTCTTTGTTTATTCTTCTTTGTATCAATCCCTTGTTTGGTTAGGAATATAGCCTTATTCTTCCTCATTCTAGCCTTCTTTTTATTTCTTTGCATTTGTTTTTCTTCACTAGAATATTCTTCATTTGATGTATCAGTTGACCATTGATCCATTCTTTGACAACCTTTTACTTCTTGCAGTGGCATTATTCTAATTACCCTTGCTCCTTTATGGCCTTGTAAATCATCACTTCTTGACTGTGTTGCATTTTGATAATACTATTGTGTTTTATCATATTTGAATATGACATAAGAATAATCTCTACAAAATGGACATTTCCTCTTATTTTCTTTTGAACACTCTATAGCATAATGGTATACCTTTCCAAAGTTATAGCATGTAGTATCACTTCTTCGATGGTTGTTTCTATCGCATCCTCTTCCTCCTCTATAGTTTGATTTTCTATCATCTCTAATGTAATATTGTGGTGGTTTTTTTTTGCAATGCATGAGCATTTCTATTATCTCTCCAAGGTGGTTGTCTATATCCTGTGTCATGTAAGGGACCTTCTCCAAGTCCTTTGACATGTGCAATCTTTATATCCATATCTACATCACATTTTTGGTTCATGGGGCATCTTGGATTAGGATGATTTACTGCATTCTAGAGTTGAAATTGATTTGAAGGACAATCCCGAATGTAGTGGTTGTCCCATTCCAAGCAAGTTCCACAGTATAATGAATTTATCTTAACTGATATAATTTTTAGTTCTATGTGTAATTTTATTGCAGTTCTCTCTCCATGGACCTTAGGGAAATAATTTTGGCCATGACCTTCCCTTGAATAATATGTGCACCAAATATCCTTAGCTTTCTTTGCATCACCTCTTACCAAAATGTCATTTTGTATTGTCACTTGTTCTACCGCTAATTATAATTCTCAAGATTCTTCTTTATGTCATCCTTTTGTGGTTCGTACTATGTCTAAGATTCTATGTGGTAGCCATTGTAATCAAATTTGTATAAGTATTAAATATCCTTTTGTCTAAGGATACTCTTATGCCCTATAATTTGGAGATGAACCATTTAATATTTTGTCATTTTGTTAGAGGTTCCTCCAATTTGCGACATAATTCCTTGAATCTTTTATCATGTTCTTCATAGATTTATCTTCTCTTTGCACTAAGTCCCTCATTTTACTAACACTCTTTGTAGGAATGTTTGGTGTGTCAAAGCTTTCCAAGAAATCTTGTTTTACTTCCTCCCAACTTTTTTTGTGTTTTAGATAAGTTTTCTTGTACCAATCTAGTACCTCCTTCCTTGATGAAGATACAAATCTAGTACCTCCTTCCTTAATAAAGACACAAAGTATAATGACTTTGGTTTTTCCTCATCGATGTCTCATCTTTCCCATAGAGATTCTAATAGGAATATGCATTATGCGGTCTCTGTTGTATCTTTTTCAAATTCTAGGATTTTGATTGATGATTCCATTTTGTTCTATTTAGGTCTATGAATTTGTGGACTATTCTTTTCTTCCTTTTATTTCTTTACTCTCTTATATGTGTGGGTATTTTTCTCTCTTCACTTATCTCTTGCTAAATTTATGTCGAAGTACTCTTTTCCAAGTATCTCATCCCATCTACTTCTCTTTCTCCTTTCTCTTTTGTCTCTTTACTTTGCAGTATCTCTTCCTTCAAACTTAATCTACTCTTATATGGCTTAGGGGATGGGTCCTAGTCCAAGGGTTGTGACTCTTCAAAATATCTCTTCACCTTCTTATTTCTAATGACATTAATTTAGTTAGTGAACATAATTATTTTCCCAAATTAAATTTAATCTCCCCTTCTTTTCTTATTTCTTCTTCCTTTAATTTTTTATGCTTCCATTAACTAATTATTCCAAATATTCTTATTGATTAGATAGAACCTTTTTTGGAGTTTTCAAAAGTTTATTAAATCTATCATCTATGTTGACTATCAAGTTTGATAGATCTGGTCTTGTAGGACTTTTGGAGGGTTGCAGTATAGGTGGAGCCTTCGTGCTATTACAAGATCCTAACAACAACCTTCTAGATTTTCCATAATCATCAATGTTATTCTTTAAACTTGTTATTAGTTGTTTTGTTTTTTTCCCAACATTAACTTGATTTCTTTGGGGTCTTCCTTTCTTCTTCTATGTTTTCTTTCTCTTTCCCTTCAACAATACCCACCTTGGCGCACTCAGAAGCAACCTCATTGGCATGCTCAATTCTCATCTTCTCCATAATTTAGATATTCTTCTACAGTGTCTTTCTTCTCTTTCAAAAATTATTATTTGTCTTCTCTCCTTTCCATTTGGTCTTTCCATGTTAATTTTTATTGCTAATTCAATTTTCTCTTTAATATATCTTGTGTTTTTCTTACCCCCCTTTTCCATAGGTGTGGTTGATTTGGGATTATATTAGTCCTTAATTATTTCCCATGGTAGTTATTTGGTAACTTTTTATATAGGTCACATTTCTTCAAGGATCCCTTTTAAATTCCTCACCCTTTCCATTCTCCATCCCCTTGGTACCTAACCCCCTCTCAAAAGGTAGATGCTAAGAGAATAATTCCATAAATTTTCATATCTTCCTCATTTTGCTTTCTTCTTTCAAGTTCAATTTTAATATTTTAAAAAATATGAGTAGGTTTGTCCTTTATACAACCTAACCAGGGTCTCGATAATAGAACCGATGTTAGCAAGAAAAGTGGGGAACTTAAATCGAAGTTATGATCCCCAAGTATTTTTTGAGTGTTGCAGTTTATACCCCAAACTTAGTCATATAAAGGGAGCAAGAGTTTGATCCAAACAAAACATCAACTAATTAACTGAACATAAAAGAATATCACATAACACCATACAAATAGAATTTCAGTATCAATATATTATTAATATCAACCAAGTGCATTCATATATCCTTATGTCTCCTTTTTACATCATATACATTCTTCACATATCTTCCCCTATACATACTTTGTATTTGTTCTTCTTTATAATTTTACTCTCTTCCTATCTCTCTCCTCTGTCATACATATTTTTTCCTATATATATCTAAGGGATGGGACGTGACCCATCTATCCTATCCCTAACCTAGATGGTGTCTCTTGAATCTTATGCTCTATGAGCTCTTTGCGGCGAGATGTAGTGGGATTTACTTGACTATGTCTAAACTTTTGTACTTTCCTACCAACATCCATAAATCATATTTGTTTGTATTCATCTAGCTCAAATTTGTTATTATTTTATATTTAGTGAAACATATGTCAATTTGTGTCTCTCGAAAATACTTGTATAAGGGTAACTCACTCCAACATAATATTTTTAAATGTTACGAGTCTTTTTTTGGATTAGTATAAAACTTTGGGAAAGCATCGATAATTATTTTTTCTTTCCTCTCTTTCTATTTATATCCTTTGTGGCATGCAACATGTTAAGGATTTTTAAAAATAAGGTTTTAAAAATTTTGTAAAATATTTTTCGGGCCTTATTTTATATGATTACATATTAAGGGATTGTTTTGTTTATTAGTCTTTTCCCTTTTAACCTTTGACCTTGGCTGGAAAAGTGAATGTGTTTAAATTTTTTTCCTTTATGGATGATTTTGGGAGGTTATAAAACTCCCCAAATGTATAACATACTAACGGTCACTAAATTTCAAAAGAAGGCTCTCACTATCTTTGTTAGAAGTTTGAGCTAGTTCAAGAACCACTGTAGGTTCCTGAAATGGGTTGAAGTGCTAATGTCAAATATCAAAATGTTTGAAGGAGGGGGTGAAAGATGGAAAAAGTAAAGAAATGGAAAGGAATTTAGTGTCTGTTAGAGTGTGTTAAGGGTGGTTCTAGAACCACATCAGGTTATCAAAACTGGTTCTAGAGTGAACTAGTTTTTCTGACAAGCAAAGATAAGCAAGGAAATGTTTTATTTGGTGGATTTTGGGGTGGTTATAAACCAACCTATGTTGTAAAAATTAGTTTGATCACCATTATGTTTCACCAACAATCAAAATAAAGTGAAAGGGTGCAAGTGTTATGATTGTCGGATGTTTCTCATTGTTTTAGAACCATCACCACATGTTGACATGGTTATGTTTTCATGTGAAATCTCTAACAAGAGGAAGAAAAGATAGAGTGTTAATAATGGAAGAGATTTGAATTGGTTCACAAACAACTATGAGTTACAAAAATTGGTTCAATAATTAACTGTGTGCAGGTGTTTTAACTAAGTCAAAAATGTAAAACTAAAAGAAATGCAACAACGAAAACACAAATAACACCTCAATGATTAGGCCTAGTTGAGTCTAAACAAACAAAAACAAAAACAAATAGAAGTGTTATAAATTTTTCTTGCTTAAATTATTGAGTTGGTTGGCCCTTGATAGTGTTTTGATGTATGCTCCTTGATGACAAACTTCATACAATAATAGAGATGGTTGAGTGATTGATGATAGTGGGTGAGTGCAATAATGGCTACAAGAATGGCTTGAATGCTAAAGGTTTTAATGCAAAATAGACTTGAATGCAACAATCTCCAAAAACTCTAACCTCTTTAACTTGAGGTCAAGGCTCTTTATTTAAAGAAAAATGGATGGTTGAGATTGAGCCACCATGGACAAGATGAAGGGTTGTGGTGAGTTGAGGAATCACAAGCCCTCACATCTTTCCATGTGGAGGGTGACATGGAAAAGGACAAGGTGACATGGAAAATTCCATGTGGTCCCAAGGTACTTGCCTTGGTATTGGAGAGGATTTTCTCAAAAATGAATTCCTTGTCCCCAAGTGGGGCTGAAAGTGACAAGTGAGGATTTTTAAAAAGTCCACTCTTGTCACCATGGGGATTTGAGAGGGTGTTGGAGAAATAAAAGTGAATTTAATTCACATTATCGGAAGAACCCAATGGATAAGACAAGCTCCTCCTAAAGGAGGTCCTTGTCCCATGTACCTAATGTGACCTATGAGAGATCACGGGGTAGGGAAATGCATGGGAGGAATAAATGTGAATTTTTAATTCACATGAGGAAGAGGTCGATAAGTGATAAGGTAAGTACCATGAAAGGTTGACTTAAGGACATGCCGTAAAAGATAAGTGATTATATTAAGGTTGTGAAAATAGGTGACTAGGAAAATTAATGAAGATTAGAGGCAAGTGGCTAAATATGGAGGATGTGACATTAATCCTGATTAAGGATATGCATATCTTAGTGAAGGATTAATTAGATTAATCCAGATTAGTGAAAAGGTTATGGAGGATGAGACAAGGAGAGAGCAAGAATGAATTTAAAATTGAAGAGGATAATTGACTAAATTAAATAAATTGATACATTTATTTAATTTAGAGAGGAAATGGTAAAGGATAAAGTATTCAATTAAATACTTTTAGAAACCTTAGAGAATGAGATAATATTAATTAAATATGTCATTTAATTAATATAGACGAATTAGATGAATAAATAATAGGATTTTGACCATATGGGAGTGCTCAAATTTGGATGCCTACATTTTTCCCCTCTTTGAGATGGTGTTACGAAGTAGCATCATTTCAAAGAAAATTAAAATATAGCACCTAGAAGAAGATGGTTAGATTAAGGAAGATGCCCCTATCATTCAAGGAGTGACTAGGAGGAAAAATGATGGGAGTGAAGATGAAGATTAGGGATTGAGGATGCCCCCTCGAGAGGACATGCGGGTTTAAGAGAACATGGGTGTGCTCTCGAAATGGATGAGATGATGCAAGGGTAGCTGGGGAAGATGATGCAGGATGATGAAATATTGGGAAGAGAAGATGAGGATAAAGAAAGCACAAATGGATTTAAGGACAAAGGTGATGTTGCCCCAGTCAAGCGACAAGCCAAGATGGACTAATGGTCGATGGAGTGTTGTTGATGAGGGAATGATACATCCCAAAACAACACAAAAGGATAGGGAAAGATATATCCCGATGATGATGATGATGATTGGATCAAGGCTTGTATTAGGACGTAGAACAAGACCAAATATGTGATTAGATGATTTGTGCTAGATTGAATGGATTAGGATTGGATGGAGATGTGAGATGGTTAAAATTAATGAAGATGATGGAGGTAAATATGCAATGCAATGGAAGAGAAAATAAAATGCAATCCTAATACAATTTTCCATTTTTGGAGCACTAATTTTTGGTATAGCATAAGACACCAGGTACCATGGTATGTGGAACCAAGGTAGATTAGTGTTTAATGCATACACAAACATAAAAAACAAGGAGGCTAATCCAACACCCCAAAGTCGTGATGACTTTGGTCGGGTGAGGTATTGGATAACCATAAGCACAAAAGGATGCCCCAACATAACATAAGACCTAAGGGATCTTGGTGGATACTACGTGGGACAACGAAGAAGTCACCAACAAACAAAGATCAAGATATGCCCCCTATGTTAACCAGTCAAAACACACCATAATATGATAGATCATGGTGATAGAATGTCGTTAGGTCCCATTAACTTAGAAGATAAAAGTTCAATATGTCAATCAGGCAGTGTCCAAGGTGGTTTGCAATAGAAACTGACTCGACTATCTCCCTTAGAATTTTCTATCTTTTTAGAGCAGCTACTGTTAATCTAACCTAAGGCCATCTAACTATCTAACTGGAAAACAATTTATTTTAAGAAAGCTGAGAGGACATTAAGCTAAAAAGCATAAAATGACTAACCTAGAAAATAGGATAACTAAGTAAGAAAGCATAGAACCAATTAAACTAAAAAGTGTATGAACTACAGAAGTAGAAAAACTTGTAAACAAACTAGGAAATATCTAATTGAATACAGTAAATAAACGGTTCACAATAACTAGCTTACTACAAAAATAATAGACAATAAGTGCTTTGGAACTTCAGACTTGTCAACAACAGTGTTAACGACTCCTACAAGATTTAACATATGCAGGTAACTATACTCGTAATTATCATGCATGCAATAAAAACAACATAAAGGAAATACTCACCTATTTAATCTACTCTCCCTCGAGTGGCTAGCTCGCGGGTTACTAAGTTCATTCTCAGGTCACATACACAACTGATTCAAAAGTTCTTCCATTAAGAATAATTTCCATCCATACTTCAACAACTCAAAAAATGATACGTAATAATCTCTTTATTCATAGAAACTCAAAAAACAAGTTGACAACATAACATTACTATATTTTTTTGTTTTTCGCTTCTGGAGATTACATCCTTATAGAAAAACTTCTAACTAAGTCCTATATTTTAGATGGTGTAGATGACCATTGAAAAAGTCTATAACAAATTACAAACAAACTTTTTATGTCTTTAAAACCCATTACAAAGATATTAAAGAGGCTCAAGTCAAGCCATGAAGTCTTTAATATTTAAAACATAACTGAAATTAAAACTAATAGCAACTGAAATTCTGGTCCATTATCCTAAAGTTCTGGAGCAGGCTTCAAGCGCACATCTTTAACCTTTTCTGAAGCACATGCTAGTGGAACACTTTCCAACTGCTGCATAATGACCAATTATTATACTACAAAATACTTAAAACAACCCATTAAATCTGCATTGGTAAGATATTTCAATAAATCACAAAGAAATAAAGTTTGTACAATTTCTTTTAAAAGACAAGCAATTATTTCTCCTAAAGTTTAATTAATTGGCAGAGGCTCGAGGTTTTGCATATATGAAATAGGATTTTATTATGTTATTATGATGAGCTTATTTTTAACTCATCATTTCCTCCCCTTCCTAATTCCTGGCAGGTCCTCCTGCCTCTTGGCTGTATCCCTATCCTCTTGTTCCATTCTTCATATTTAGCACTAAGATCATACAAATCCTTTGTTGTTTTATCAAAATCTATAGGTGCATGGAGGAAGCCTCTATGAAAAGCAACTCCCTCCTGCCATTCATTGGAAATTTTATCATTTTTATCTATATTGATGTGAAAAGCAGGACGTGGAAAGAGTAACAAGGGCGGTCTATATCTCATCCCTATCTAATTTGTCCTGAGGTTTTTCAGGATTTTAGCCAAAGCATCTGCCCTTCTGAAAGACCATTTGATATTAAGTGGGGAGCTTACTTCTCTTTTCTTTAAATATGCAAGTAAAGGAGTGTATCTCTCCTCATAGGCATGCCAAGATGGACCAATCAATTTCTGCCCATGTTCCATGAAGTGATTATAACAAATTCGGAGGCTTCCATCATATCTTTCTTTCATTTTCTCATCCACTATGAGAGCTAAAAAGGTAGCCTTAAAATATGTAGGTCTACTATTAGGGGATCTTATTTGAAGACCCACATTTTTCTCTGCTTGAGCATATTCCCTGTTGCGCTCTTGCCAATGAATTTGATTTCTTATGGTAGATATCAAAGATATTAGTTGCACTTCTCCAACAAAAAGGTTAACAAAGAAATTAGTATGGTTTTCTAATAAAAGATCATGAACAAAGAACTCACACAATATATCTTTCTCTTCAGGAGTTTATTATGTAAACACTTTAACAAATTCTTTGTCATCGGGTTCATAAGGCTTATCATTATAAATTCTTAGCAACTTCCATCTTAACCATTGCTCATTTAGAAACATTGAATATAGTCTTGATGGTCTTCTACAGGATAATAGAAATTTTTCTATCTGACATGCATCCTGTTTACCCCTATAAGCCTTATGAAATGACTCCTTCAGTAGTACCAACTCCTTTTTCAATCTGTAGTTCTCAATCTTAGCATCTCTTAAGAAATAGAACTTTTCCATCCATTTCATCAATAATGGAGGAATTTAGACTTGGAACCATTCAATTACAATTGGCTTAGTCTGAATTCCTTTCGGTTCCATCATTGGCTCAACAGTGCTTTCCTATAAATCATGTTCTAACTCTACAATCTTACTAAGAGAGGCATTTAATTCTTCTTTCTATGTTTTCTTTTCTTCCTCGAAAGCTGAAAACATAAGCATAAAATTCTTTTTCTATATTTCAATTTCTTTATTTTTGTTAGAAAGATTAGCATTATAAGTCCTATTCTCATGAGTCAACTTTTGAATTTGTTTCTGCAATTCATGAATAATTGTATCTTTTTCTTCTATCTGCAATTTTAACTTTTGCATTTCCTGATCTCTTTTCTCAATTACAACAATATGTACTGTAATTTCCTCTTGTTGTTGTACCATCTTTTCCTCATTTCTATACAACTGAATTTTTAACTCATTAATTTCTAATCTCAATTTTTCCAACTCTGCATTGGCATCTTCAATTTCAATAGTCTCAAAAGCTTTATTTACAAGGGGAGATAAACTTTCTAAAATTTTGTCCTCAATCTCCATGGAAGGTGGAGATTGCTCCTTTCTTATTTCTTGAATCTCTTCAGCAAAAAATTATTCTTCATACTCAATGTGGGAAGGCATTCCCTCACCAAAGGTTTTTTTTCACATTCTAGACGGGAAGGCCTTTCTTCAACAAAAGTTTCATTTTCCGGGGACTGATGATTTTGCTCCCCTGTCTCCCTCATTACTTCATCACTAATAGGAGCAACAGTTTCTATGAGATTTTTTTGTTTCTTCGGTTTCTTCTTCTTTGATCCACTTCCTATACTCAGCACCGGGGTTTCAATAGACTCAGAGGATAATAATTTGCTTCTTCTCAAGGGAGGATCATTCTGGTAAGTGATAATTGTTCTTCTTTTCCTCTTCTTCAGGGGAATGCTGCCTATACTTGGATGAATAATCTCCACATCTTTTGGCTGATCTGGGGTTTTAAATTCCTCATTTACAGACTCTAGCACTTCTTCAATAAGGGTTGTGGGAATTTTGGCTTTAGGAGCTCTGGAAGCCTCTGGGGAAGTTTATCTGGAAGGTGGAGGAACTTGTTGAGAAGATTCCCTTAATTTTGATTTTCTTTTAGGCAAGAAATTTTCAAATTTCCATAAAAAAATATTCCATTTTCTCTCAGGCTTCTTCCGGAAATGATATTTGCAAATTAGATGAATTAACCCATGGTACTTTGATGGCCCTGAACCAGTCTTATATCTTTCTATAGAAGAATTTACAGAATCACACAAAAAGTGAAGTAAATTAACCCTAAGGGCAGGGTTTTCTTTTCCATGATGCAAATGAATTAGCATGCAAAATGCAGGTCCTATAACCGTAGTGAGTTGGCCTTCATAGGTGAAATATTTTATGATCCATGCAGCCGTAGTTCCCTATGGTTCCAGTATAGAATTTCTTTGAAACCCTTTATTTTTCCCTCTAGTACTGATAACTAACATTGGCTGCGGGTCTCCCTCTCTAAAAAATAACTCTGATAATTTTTGGTATGTAATTTGAGACGTTTCAGACAATTTAATACCAGAATTATTTAACCCAGAGAGGTGAGAGGTGATTTTTAGACTTACCTTAAAGTGATTTCCATGAAGTGTTACTTGACCATTGGAGTAATTCTCTACAAACGCATTCACTGGCTTTTCATTATAGCCCTCCAACTTTTTGATGAAATCTAACCATCCTACTTCCTCAAACAGATTAGAAATATTGCTCAATCCCAGTAATTTCTCTGCTGAAGCTGGCTCTAATTTCTTCTTTAAACCCCCCATTTTTCATCTCCAAACTATGACTTCTACTAAAGAATTCAATAGTGTGAGAAGCTTGCACAATTTATTTTTGAAATTATAATCAAGAAGTGATTATTTATTTTGTCTTTGCTCGGAGCTTACTATGCAATGATGATAATTTGCATGGAGGTGTGAGAAAAGAGTGTCATACTAGAAGTTAATTGCAGAGTGGCTCAAGTTACTAAATTAGGAAGGAAGATCTCATGCCAATTAATTACACCTCATTCCAAAATAACTACTTACTTAAAGAAAAAATTGTACTTACTTACATTTTGTGATCGCTTGAAGATTTCGTACCTTTACCGATTTAACAGGTTGATGAAATCGTATTGGTTGAGGTGACGACATATTTATTATGACATGAATGAGGAAGCTTGTGAATGATGGAGTCATCGATGAGGATAGGCTATCATGGCGGCTTCATTTTTGATGAAAAGATGGTGGCTTTTATTTATGATGGAATTTTTAAAAAAAAAAAAAAACAAAGGAAGAAGGCGTGTGTACCGAGGTTTGACAATCAAAGCATCGGGAGGATTTCAAATTTCATAGAAAGAGGTGGTAGAATGAAGATGGATAAGTTCCAAAGCATGTTTTTGAACATGTGCTCGAAACTCATGACTAAGTTCTGGAGCAAGCTTGATGACATGCATTTGAAACGTAGAAGATGAAAAAGTTTTGGAGCATCTCTGAAAGATGCAGTCGAATAAAAAACTAAAAGAAGGTTTCAGAGCATTGTTGAAAGATGCAGCCAGAGTAGCAACCGAAGAAAGATTTTGGAGCATCATCGAAAGATGCAGTCGGAGCAGCAACCAAAGGAAGATTCTGGAGCATTGTCGAAAGATGCCGCGAAAAAGTAGAAAAATGGCTATGTATGAATGAATTCGAACTTCATGAGCTTTTCTTCACCAATCACCATCTTACAGGAACAACCGTCTGACGCAATGAGTTGAGATGCAAGTTCTGGAGCATCTAGGCATAAAATTCCACAAGTTCCAGAGCACAGGGTATCTGGATCGTCAAGTTCCAGAGCATCTTGGAATGGTGCTCCAAAAGTTGTTTCAATCTTCATGAGAAGTCTTGCAAAATGGGGACAACATGTAGTTAAGTCCGAAAATAAGATCTAATGAGAAATGCTTTGAAACAAACTGGTACACATGTCTTTTAATTGTAATTTTTCAAAATTATTGTATTATTATTATTTTTATTTTTATTTTTTTTGATACGTAATATTAGGTGGACTCTGCCTTAGCAGAGTCAATGCATTGGATTTCTCCATGCATTTGTACCAATTTTGTAAATTCTTCTTTGTTGACAAGCTTATGGTAGATACGTAGGCAATGACCATTAACTAAGAGAGTTCGTGTGTCACCATCAATGGGTTTAAGCTGAACTGTGCCATTTGAGAAAAATTTAGAAATTTCATAAGGCCCCAGCCAATGAGTCCTAAGTTTCCCTTTGTGATCTTTGTATCTGGAATTAAATAGCAAAGCCAAGTCAGCGTTATGGAATTCTCTCTCTTTAATGTGTTTGTCATGCCAAATTTTCCGTTGATGTTGAACCAACTCAGTTTATTGGACAACATCTAAATGAAGTTCGTCCAACTCACTTAACTGTAAAACTTGTTCCACTTGGGCTCGTTTCAGATCTAGACCCAACTCCATAGTTGTTCGTAGAGTTTGGAGTTCAAACTCAATGGGAAAAAGAGGTTTTTTTCCAAAAAAAAAAGCTCATAGGGGTTGAATCCAGTTGTGGATTTCCATGTTGTGTTGTACACCTGGACAGCTTTGGGCAATTTCCTAGCCCAATCTCTTCGCCTAGAAGAAACTATTTTTGTCAATATGTTTTCTAACTCCCTATTAGTTACTTCTACTTGGCCATTTTCCTGTGGGTGATAGGGAGATGAATTTTTGTGACTCACCTGAAAATGGTTCGTAAATGCCAGAAGAACTTTGGACATGAATTGGGGTCCCTGATTTGTAACGATGGTTCGAGGGGCTCCAAATCTAAGGAAAAATTTATTATAGAGGAAATCAACAACTTGTTCCTCTCTAGCAACTCATAGGGCCTGAACTTCTACCCATTTTGTTAGGTAGTCAATGCAGACAAGGATATATTGTTTCCCTTAGGAGGCAGGGTCTATAGGCCCAATGAAATCCAATCCCCATTTTTCAAATGGTTCAAGGACTAATTGAGGTTGTAAAGGCATTTCAGCAGAAGTTGTAGGTCTTCCCACCCTTTGATATTCATCACAACGATGAACATACTTTTTAACATCTTTATGCATTGAAGGCCAATAATATCCAGCGCCCAAAATTTTATGAGTTCTCTTTGCACAGTAATGACCCCCAAAAGGATCATCGTGATAGGCCCTCAGGATACTATAAGTTTCATCAGCCCTGACACATCTTCTCAAGACCATATCAGGTCCACAACGGAATAAAATCCCATTAATCCATTTAAATGGTGCTCTCCCTGATAAGTCGCTTCCTTTATTTTGATGTAAAAACAAGAGGTATTTCAAAATCAGCTAAATAGTTGGCAATGTCAACGAACCAAGGTGTCTTTATAGAAATACAAAACATATTTTCATCTGGAAACTCATCTTGAACCGGTGCACTATCACCATCTTCTTGTTTAATTTGAGATAGAAAGTTTGCCACCACATTAAATCTCCCTATCTTGTCAAGTATTGTTACATTGAACTCCTGAAGGAGTAGTAACTATCTCATTATTCGACCATCAACTACAGGTTTATTCATTAGATATTTTAAAACTGAGTGATTTGTATAGACTATGACATTATATCCTGTAATGTAATGGCAGAACTTTTTTATGGCACGAACCACAACCAAGAATTATTTTTTCGTAGTAGTGTAGTTTTTCTCAACGGATGTTAGGGTTTTACTAATAAAGTATATGGCATATTTACCCCCATTCTCATCTTCCTGCCCCAATACTGCACGAATTGCATCATTAGAGGCATCGACATAGATATGGAATCGAAGATTCCAGTTTGGTCCACGTAGGATGGGAGCGGAAACAAGCTTCTCCTTTATGGTTTCAAATCATAATTGACATTGAGGTGTCCAGTTAAACTCTGTATCTTTCTGGAGAAGAGAAAACATAGGGGCAGTTATCTTACTGAAGGCTTCTATAAACCTCTGATAATAACCAACATGCCCAAGGAAACTTCTAACATTCGTTTGCGTTTGAGGAGTACTCAACTGTTGAATGACATCAATTTTCTTGGGATCAACCTTTATTCTCTCCAAGGAGATATGATGACCTAAGACTATTCCTTGTTCCACCATTATTAAACATTTTTCATGGCTAAGGGATAAAAGGTGATCCTCGCAAACCTTTAAAACTTTATCCAAGTTTTGAAGGGCTTCATTATAGGTTGAACCATAAACAATGAAGTCGTCCATATAGACTTCTACACAGTCATTGACAAGCTCAACAAATATAGCCAGAATGGCTCTTTGAAAAGTTGCAGGAGCGTTACAGAGTCCAAAAGGAAGAACATGATATGCAAATGTGCCCCATGGACAAGTAAATGTTGTCTTATCTTGGTCTTCTGGTGCTACTTGATTCTGGTTGTAACCGCTAAATCTGTCCAAAAAGGAGAAATATTTCCTCCTAACTAAATTGTCCAGAACCTAGTCCACAAATGGTAAGGGAAAATAATCTCTATGAGTGGCTTTATTGAGTTCTCTATAATCTACATAGATTCTCCATTTCCCATTTTGCTTTGGCACTACAACCATAGGTGACACCCACTTACTGTTAGAGATGGGATAAATAAACCCTGCTCGAAGAAGTTTCTCAATTTCCACTTTAACAAGATCCTTTAGTGCAGGATTGAGTGTTCTTTGTGGCTGGCGTATAGGTCTTATGTTAGGATTAGTATAAATGTGATGCGTACAGACACTTGGATGGATTCCTCTCATGTCTAGGTAGTCCCAAGAAAAATCTTTAGACCGCTTTACCAACACATTAAATAATCTATCCTCTTTTAATTATGTCAGCCAACCATTGATGTTCAAGGTTTTACTCCGCAGCAACATGATTGATTTCGTTCTCAGATGGGCCAAAGTGACTGTATGAATTGGTCTCAACAAGGTATTGAGGGGTCAACTATGAGGTATTAGTCGATGAAATCTAGTAATATCCTCAAAAAAATATCTAGTTCTGGGAATCATATTAGCCAAAGGAAATGTCATTCCCATAGTAGTATAATTTTGTTCCATCCCATGTACGTCAATCGGTTGCCCCAGAAGTTTCGGAGTATCGACCATTTCCTCATCACTTGAACCTATGACAAGATGCTCAACATCACTTACTAACTCATCCTCTAATTCTTCTCCATGTTGTTTAATGACTACCATGGCTAACGAGGCCAAACTATCTTGACTATTAAAATCTTTTGGTTCATCAACCTAGACTTTGTTATATTGAATGGGCTTAGCAGGAGGGTACAAGAATAAACGTTTACTGTCTGGACCATGAGAAATGGTCATTCCTCCTTCTCTGCAATCAATTTTAATTGCGACAGTGGCCAACCATGGTCTTCTGAGAATTATTGGATAGCTATCTTTGGGTGTAAGTGATTGAATGACCTGAAAGATAATTAGGTATTCCCATCCATCCACTTTGACAAGGACGTTTTCAATAACGCCCTTTGGAATAGCTATGGACTAATTTTCCATCTGTAAGATTGTAGTTGTGGGACGTAAATCGGTAAGACCTAATTTTTCCATCACATCCACAGTCATTATGTTAATGGTTGCTCCTAAATCCACTAATGCATTCGGTATTGCTACCTTATTAATTGTAACAGTTATGAGTGGACTACCAGGATCATCATATTTTGGAGCGACAGTTTTTCCAAACAAAAAGTTAGCTAAATAACCATCAATGTGCATAGTATTTATTTTCTTTGGTTTCCTTCCCGGGTTTTAATACACAGTTGTTTGATCAACTGATTCAACTCAAGAATTTCCTTTATGGCTTGTAGCAAAGGAACCTCTATTTATAGTTGTTTGATTTCCTGAATTAATGTAGTTTCAGAGGTCAAAGATATTTTTGGAGCATCTTCCAAAGTTGTCGATTTTAGACGCTTCGGAAATGGTGCTTGAATTTTCTCTTTTGGAGAGGTATCCTTTCTAAGTTCAGTCAGGGACTGACCTTCCTCCTCCTCCTGAGGTAAGTCAGAAGCTCCTACTGCTGAAGGAGATACACTATGGTTGGGTGAAGTATCCTTCTCCAAAATTTTAGGAGTAGGCTCATCCATAATTTCTTCAATAGTTGGTGGTTGAATCATTCGACCCGAGCGCAACTGAACATTTCCACAATATATGGCATTAAGTCCGGTAATATTATCTTGTTCAGTAGAGTATACTAGAGTATTTTGTCAATTATTCTTTGGATTGGGAAGTGGCTGTGCTGGGAGCTGAGGCTAATTTATTTGTTCACTCCGAGGAGGATTCTGGGGTGGAGGTAACAAATTTTGTCATTGATTCCTACGAGGCCTTGTATAGAATTGATTCTGCCCCTGATTCCATTGAGGAGTAGTATGTTGTGGATACCACTATTGTTGAGTTTGGGTTGGCCACTGCTGAGTTCCCCATGATTGGTTCGCCCATTCAGGGGGTCCCCAATAGGGAGTTCCCTAATTAGGTTGTTGAGGTGGTGGTTGAGGCCATGATGGGGTCCATTGATTACCAACCCAATTGTTTTGAGGTTTCCAAGTGGGATTGGAATTCTATCCATAGGGAAAGTTCCCTCCTTGGCGTTGATTTACCACATTGATTTCTTCCTCAACATGTGCAATCCTTTTCTTGGAATTCTTGAGATTAGTAAGGAGCTCACACTGGTTTGTAGGATGATTTTGTTCACAAAGTTGGCAGACATTAACCTTGTCTAAGGGACATTCTTGCAAAAGGTGTTTATTGTGACATCTAAGATAGTAAATGAAAAAAGTCTCAGGATTACGTGTCTTAGCTTGGATGCCATCTAGAGTAGTGTTCAATTGAACGAGTATGTCCATTTTAAGGTCTGCTATTTCCTCCCAGAGTTTACTTATGTTGTTGGAACCTTTAAAAAGAGTAGTTTTGTGAATTCCCCCATGGGTACGTGAGAAATTCTGACACAACTTACATATTTCTTTGAGGGCCATTTGAGACATGTCTCCTTTTCCCATCAAATCAAGGCTTCACCTTGCATCCTCGCTGATTCCCTTAAGAAATATGGTTTTGAGAATGTCGTCGCTAATGATCTCTTCTCCACATCATTTAGTCAAGAAAAGAAACTTGTCTAGGTAGTCCTCCAAAATCTCATCCTCATTTTGTCTAAGTTTAAACAACTCCTCTTTTTGATCACTCACCCTACAATAACTCTGGTATTTATGTAAGAAAGTATTCTCCATGTCCACCCAAGACGTAATAGAGCCTGAAGATAAGCCCATAAACCAACGCATGGCCGTATCCTTGAAGGTAGAAGGAAACAAATTTAGTTTCTGGTTATCATTTTTATAGTCATAGGTTTGACAGAAAATCTTGAATTCGAAAAGAAACTGGTTTGGGTCATCCGAGGACAAACCACAAAAAATTGGCAAGAAAGCTGGAGAGATATTTTTCATTGTGGTATCATCATTTGCATCCAGAGTAATAGGATATGTGAACGTTCGAGGTGGTTGAGGATCATTGTTATTACGGTTGGCATTATTTTGGTTGGGCTCAGCCCTACGATCACCCATGATGTTTAGAGGAATACGTTCCTCTAAGATCATTTCTTCGATGACGGGTTGTTCTACTGGATGATCTTTAGGAAGATAATGGAAAGCCTCAGGTGGACTAGGCTCAAGTATTTCATCAACGGAGTGGTCCTCTGAGCTTTGGGCGTCCCTATATATGATTGGAACGTATTTTGGGAATCTCTTTGGTATAAATCTTCCATGAGGGCCTCTTTTCCTGACCATGCAGAAAAGGAAGCCAAGAGGGTGGTATTTTAGCCTAAAAAGAGGTATTCAAGGCGTCTCCTATTAACACTCAAGCAAGAAATCTATCCCCGACAATGACGCTAAAAAGTGATAGGTTGCCATTAGGTCCCATTACTTTAGAAGATAAAAGTTCAATATGTCGACCGGGAAGTGTCCAAGGCAGTTTGCAATAGGAAAAGACTCAACTATCTCCCTTAGAATTTTCTATCTTTTTAGAGCAACTACTGTTAATCTAACCTAAGGCCATCTAACTATCTAACTGGAAAACAAATTATTTTAAGAAAGCTGAGAGGACATTAAGCTAAAAAGCATAAAATGACTAACCTAAAAAATAGGATAACTAAGTAAGAAAGCATAGAACCAATTAAACTAAAAAGCGTATGAACTACAGAAGTAGCAAAACTTGTAAACAAACTAGGAAACATCTAATTGAATACAGTAAATAAATGGTTCACAACAACTAGCTTACTATAGAAATAATAGGCAGTAAGTGCTCTGAAACTTCAAACTTGTCAACAACAGTGTTAACGACTCCTACAAGATTTAACATATGCAGGTAACTATAGTCATAATTATCATGCACATAATAAAAACAACAGAAAGGAAATACTCATCTATTTAATCTACTCTCCCTCGAGTGGCCAGCTCGCGGGTTACTAAGTTCAATCTCAGATCACATACACAACTGATTCAAAAGTTCTTCCATTAAGAATAATTTCCATCCATACTTCAGCAACTCAGAAAATGATACGTAATAATCTCTTTATTCATAGAAACTCAGAAAAAAAAATTGACAACATAACATTACTATATTTTTCTGTTGTCTTTCGCTTCTGGAGATTACATCCTTATAGAAAAACTTCTAACTAAATCCTATATTTCATATGGTATAGATGACCATTAAAAAAGTCTATAACAGATTACAAACAAAAAAATTATGTCTTTAAAACCCATTACAAAGATATTAAAGAGGCTCAAGTCGAGCCATGAAGTCTTCAATCGTTAAAACATACCTAAAATTAAAACTAATAGCGACTGAAATTCCAGTCCATTATCCTAAAGTTCTGGAGTAGGCTTCAAGAGCACATCTTTAACCTTTTCTGGAGAAGGTGCTAGTGGAACGCTTTCCAACTACTGCATAATGACCGATTATTATCCTACAAAATACTTAAAACAACCCATTAAATTTGCATTGGTAAGATATTTCAATAAATCACAAAGAAATAAAGTTTGTACAATTTCTTTTAAAAGACAAGCAATTATTTATCCTAAAGTTTAATTAATTGGTAGAGGCTCAGGGTTTTGCATATATGAAATAGGCTTTTATTATGTTATTATGATGAGGTTATTTTTACCTCATGACATGGCCATTGTGACAAGTGATGATAGGGAGCTTAAGTGATAAATAGAAGCCAAAGAGCATCAAAAGATTGCAATCAATTTCAAAACGTCCTTTGCCATAGGATCAAGAGGATGGATGGGGTTGATGAGGTTTGTTAGGAAGGATACATCCTATTGAGACCAAAGATGGATACTAAACTAAATGATCAACATGACTCGAAACTGATTGAATCTCATGATACGAATGGATCCCATTTATGAAGGACCAACTAGATTAGGACATACTTGATGACACGACAAGACGATGAGACATAAGGTGATAAGACGACAAAACAAACATACCCTAAAGACCAAGGGGACACAAGATCGACACACCCTAAAGACCTAGGGGCTCGGGGGTTGATCAAAGATCAGCCTTGCCTACGTGAAAGCACAAAGCCCTCGTAGTTTGACATAAGGCCATGGATAAAAGAGGAAAGAGGACATGGAGACCTCGATGAATGGGGCAGATTGGATGGACAAATGCCATGGGGGTGGATCAAACGATTGACCTTGCCTATGTGAAAGCACTGTTAGAGTAATAAGTTATTACACTTAACTAATTATATCATACTGGTTAATTAATTAAGTCACTTATTCCTTTAGTTGCTTAAGCTAAACTTAGGCACATTAATAATTGATTAATTATTAAGTGTGCACACTAGGGTTTCATTTAGGGTTTCCCTTTTAGGGTTTCTTGATCTCCTTCAAAAGGATTGATCTCTTTGTAATAATTGATTCTCAATAATGCATTTTTACTTTGAGGTTTACAGAACATCTTCTTTGGTTTTGCATGTCTTTTGTATGTGATAGGTGATTGCATGCAGGTGATCTTGGTTTCCAGCATGGTATTAGAGCCTTGACATGCAGCCCCTTCTCAAATTCTGGAGAAAATCAATGCAGAGTTCGTTTGGGGTTCCTCGAGGGTATCATGTCTTGAGTTCATTTATGCAGTGTCTTGGATCAAATCAGGCATTTCCATGGATTTAGAGCGCTGGAAAAAGTCATGAATGAATTTTTTTATTTATTTTGGTCATTGTTGAAGAAATCTATGAGGGTTTCAAGCTCAGTGATTTTTTGCAAGCTCTGGAGGTAGCTGATTTTTCAGAGCATTTTGAGCACAAACGGAGGTCACCATTGTGTTCGTAGTGGCCAAAAACCCTAAGGATGCCTGTCGTTTGGTTGATTTCTGAGCACTTGATCTGGAAGGCAAAAAAATTGCCATGAAGGTTGTACGGCCTCCCCAACACGCACTTCGAGGCACAATTTTTGAAAAAAATGCAAAAAAAAAAAACATGCATTTTGGGTTTCGCGCCACCGCTGCTAGTTCTAACTGGCTTCACCATCGAGCGGCCACTAGGTGGCCACCGGCATGCAATCACCTGTCACATGCAAAAGACATGCAGAACCAAAGAAGATGTTCTGTAAACCTCAAAGTAAAAATGCATTATTGAGAATCAATTATTACAAAGAGATCAATCTTTTTTAAGGAGATCAAGAAATCCTAAAAGGGAAACCCTAAATGAAACCCTAGTGTGCACACTTAATAATTAATCAATTATTAATGTGCCTAAGTTTAGCTTAAGCAACTAAAGGAATAAGTGACTTAATTAATTAACTAGTATGATATAATTAATCAAGTTTAATAACTTATTACTCTAACAAGCACAGGGGCAACATAGTTTGACACAAGGCCAAAGACAAACGATGGAAGATGACAAGACAAACAAAAGACAGAACCCTGGGGGTGGATCAAATGATCGACCTTGCCTACGTGAAAGCGCAGGGGCAACGTAGTTCGACAAAAGACCCAATGACAGACAACGGATAAGGGATGACGAGATGACCATGATAAGGAGATATGATGATGGAGATGATATGATGAGCCAGGATAGGCCATGCAGATGGGATGGTCGATACGCATAAGATGA
The DNA here is from genome assembly GCA_007115665.2 of Sequoiadendron giganteum. Lineage (NCBI taxonomy): Eukaryota > Viridiplantae > Streptophyta > Pinopsida > Cupressales > Cupressaceae > Sequoiadendron > Sequoiadendron giganteum. Next base: position 63,406,383 of record CM021107.1, read on the forward strand.
AGCTCAGGGATGGGATAGTTATCCAAATCATCGAAAGATGAAGTGGGAGGATGAGATGATGGATAGATGAATGATGAGAAGAGATAGGAGATCGAAAATATGTGAGAAATAGATAGGAGTGATGATAGTGAGATAAATGGAATTGGATGGCATGGGGGTAGCCTATAGCAAGATACCAATGAGATAGGAGGAAAATAGAGATAAATGGATGGATTGATAAAGATGGAGAGATAGAAAGATGCTAGGATAGGTGGATAGAGGGATACAAATTTGGAAGGATGGGGAGGTAGAAATGTTTGTAGGTGTTTTAACTAAGTCAAAAATGCAAAATTAAAAGAAATGCAATAAAGAAAACACAAACAACACCTCAATGATTAGGCCTAGTTGAGTCTAAACAAACAAAAACAAAAACAAATAGAAGTGTTATACCTTTTGTTTGCTTAAATTGTTGAGTTGGTTGGCCCTTGATGGTGTTTTGATGTATGCTCCTTGATGACAAAATTCATGCAATAATGGAGATGGTTGAGTGCAATAATGGCTACAAGAATGGCTTGAATTCTAAAGGCTTGAATGCAAAATGGCTTTGAATGCAAAAATCTCCAAAAACTCTAACCTCTTTAACTTGAGGTCATGGCTCTTTATTTAAAGAAAAATGGACGGTTGAGATTGAGCCACCATGGACAAGATGAAGGGTTGTGGTGAGTCGAGGACTTGCAAGCCCTCACATCTTGCCATGTGGAGGGTGAGATGGAAAAGGACAAGGTGAGATGGAAAAGGCCATGTGGTCCCAAGGTACTTGCAAGTACCTTGGGATTGGAGAGGATTTCCTCAAAGAGGAATTCCTTGTCCCCAAGTGGGGATGAAGACAAGTGAGGACTTTTAGAAAGTCCACTCTTGTCACCATGGGGATTTGAGATGGTGTTGGAGAAATAAAAGTGAATTTTTAATTCACGTGCTTGGAAGAACCCAATGGATAAGACAAGGTACTCCTAAAGGAGGTCCTTGTCCCATGTGCCTGATGTGACTTATGAGAGGTCATGGGGAAGAGAAATGCATGGGAGGAATAAATGTGAATTTTTAATTCACATGGGAAAGAGGTCAATACCTAATAAGGTAAGTACCATGAAAGGTTGACTTAAGGACATGCCAGAAAAGGCAAGTGATTAGATTAAGGTTGAAGGATTAGAAAAGGATTAGGTGGCTAATGATGATTAGGAGCCAACTTATAAAAGTTGGAGGATGTGACACATCCTAATCATGGATTAGGGATGTGTCACATCCCTAATAATGGGATTGGGAGATGAATTAGCATAAAGTGTGGTTGGGATGTAAAGGGAATTAAATAAGTGGGTTTTTTACTTAATTCTTTGGAAGAAAGGGATAAAGGGTAAAGTATTTAATCATTTAACTAATTACCTTAGGGATTTAGAAGACTTTAGGGGTATTAATCAAATAATGAAAATATTATTTAATTAATGTGGTTAAAAGGATATTTAGATGAAAAGGGTAAATTTGGCCAAATATAAGTGGTCAAATTTATATGTTTACATTTTTCCCCTCTTTGAGATGGTGTTAAAAAGTAGCATCATTTCAAAGAAAATTAAAACATAGCACCTAGAAGAAGATGGTTAGATTAAGGAAGATGCCCCAATCATTCGAGAAGTAACTAGGAGGAAAGATGATGGGAGTGAAGATGAAGATTATGGATTGAGGATGCCCCCTCGAGAGGACATGCAGGTTTAAGAGAACACAGGTGTGCTCTCTAAATGGATGAGATGATGTAAGGGTAGATGGGGAAGATGATGAAAAATGATGGATGAAATAGGGGATGGTAAGATGAAGAGATAAAGGCAAGCACAAATGGATTCAAGGACAAATATGATGTTGCCCCAGTCAATCTACAATCCAGGATGGACTGATGATGGATGGAGTGTTGTTGATGATGGAATGATACATCCCAAAACAACACCAGAATAGGGAAGGATACATCCCGATGAGAGTGTTGTTGATAAGGGAAGGATACATCCCAAATAACACAAAAGATAGGGAAGGATACATCCCGATGATGATGATTGGGTCAAGGCTTGTAGCAAGGTCGGGAGTAAGACCAATGATGTGGTTAGATGATTTGTGCTAGATTGAATGGATTAGGATTGGATAGAGAGGTGAGAGGGTTAAAACGAATGAAGATGATGGAGGGAAAGATGCAATCCTAATGCAATTTGCCATTTTCAAAGCACTGATTTTTTCTATAGCATAAGACACTAGGTACCATGGTATGTGAAACTAAGGCGGATTAGTGTCTAATGCATACATAAACACAAAAAATAAGGAAGTTATCCCAACACCCCAAAGTCGCTATGACTTTGGTCGAGCCAGGTATTAGGATAACCACAAGCACAGAAGGATGCCCCAACGTAACACAAGACCTCAAGGGTCTTGGTGGGTACTACGCGGGACAACCAAGAATACAAAAGCAGAAAAAGAAGAAGATCAAGATACACCCCTATGTTAACCAGTAAAAACACACCATAATATGATAGATCATGGCAACCTTGACAAGTGATGATAGGGAGCTCAAATGATAAATAAAAGGTCACAAGCATCAAAAGATCACAATCAAATTTCAAGCGTCCTTTGCCACATGATCAAAAAGGTGGATGGGATTGATGAGGTATGTTAGGAAGGGTACATCTTGTTAAGACCAAAGATGGATACTAAACTAAAAGATCGACGTGACATAAGATATTTGAAACCGAGTGAACCTCATGATACGAGTGACCTTTGTTTGTGAATACCAACTAGAATAGGGACATACTTGATGATACAACAAGATGAACAGATGACCAGATGACAAGACAACAAAATGATGACACAAGACCCTAAAGACCTAGGGGATGCAAGATCGACACATCCTAAATACCTAGGGTCTCAGGGGTTGATCAAAGATCAACCTTGCTTACATGAAAGCGTAGAGCCCTCGTAGTTTGATAAAAGGCCATGGATAAAAGTCGAAAGAGGACAATGGAGACCTTGAGGGATGATGAAGACGGGCATACAAATTCCCTAGGGGCAGATCAAATGATTGACTTTGCCTACGTGAAAGCATAGGGGCAATGTAGTTCGACACAAGGCCAAAGACAAACGATGGAAGATGACAAGATAGATAAAAGACAGAACCCCAGGGGTGGATCAAATGATCGACCTTTCCTATGTGAAAGCATAGGGGCAACGGAGTTCGAAAAGGATGCAGACAGACAGTGGAAGATGACAGATTAGACAAGAAGCAGAGCCCCAGGGGTGGATCAAATGATCGACCTTGCCTATGTGAAAGCACAGGGGCAATGTAGTTTGACTAAAGGCCAAAGAAAAATAGTGGATAAAGGACAATGAGATGACCATGATAGGGAGATACACTGATGGAGCTGATATGATGAGCCAGGATAGGTCATGCAAATAGGATGGTTGATACGGATAAGATGAAGCTCAGGGATGGGATAATTATCTAAATCATCGAAAGATGAAGCAGGAGGATGAGACGGTGAATAGATGAGTGATGAGAAGAGATTGGAGATTAGAAAGATGTGAGAAATAGATAAGAGCGATGATAGTGAGATAAATGGCATTGGATGGCATGGGGGTAGCCTATAGTGAGATACCGATGAGATAGGATGAAAATAGAGATAAATGGATGGATTGATAAAGATGGAGAGATATAAAGATGCTAGGATAGGTGGATAGAGGGATAAGGATTTGGAAGGATGAAATGGATTATTGGATGGAAAAATGGATGGGGGAGATAAGGATGAAAAGATGGAACAGGACTAGTGGATGGGTAGATAGGAAGATAAGGATGGGGAGATGGAAGGGATTACTTGAAGGGATGGATGAACGATGTCTCCAAGGACTCTATCACAAATAAGGAAATTCCCCCACTCTAAATAGGGTAGGCGTGACGAGGCAAGAGGGATAGCAGATAGCAAGATGGATAGATAAGGGAGTGAGATGGATATAGATAGGAGATATGGGTAAGGAAGGGATATGGGTGTTGGCATGATGGATGGATGTAGACAATATGCATGGATCAAAAAAGTAGATGGGGAGGATAAGGAATATGATAGTGTATGGATTAGGGGAATATATGCCAAGAGGTGTCCAAAGCATGTATATATGTTTTCCCCTATCTAGGTCAAGATGACAAGGAAGATGGAGGGACTAGATACAAATGGGATATTATGGATAGGATGTGGAAGATAGGAAGATGTAGGAGATGGAGGAAGGGAATGCGTAGGTGGAAGCTGACCCCAATTGTGGAAATGGACTGGATGGGGGATTTACGCATGATGCCTATTTGCCAGGTTTTCATCATGGTACCTATCCAAGGCGCTTGTTTGCCAAGTTTTCACCATTGGATGAATTATTTCTTTTTACTATTTTTTAGATTTTTGACTTTTTCTCTTTTTCTCTTTTTCTCTTTTTTTGATTTTCCTGACTTTTTGGACTAGGATATGGGTGAAGATGGATAAAGATAGGGATATGAATATGTGAATTTGGAAGATATTTAATAAAGGGGATGGATGAAGCCCATGTTTTAAGTGATGATGAAATGTGGTACAACCTTATTAGAATGGATGGATTACGCAAGGGGATGGATCAAAGGGATTTGATGGGGTAGATATGTGGGATAATGGATGGGATGTTGGAAAGTGTATGGATGGAATGATGGAGTGGATGTGTGATGGGTTTTCAGGACCAACATTGGCACATGTGGTGGATGTGAAATGATAGGAGGGTTGATGGAGGGAGAATGTGGTGATAATGGAGGCGTTGAGATAGTGAATTTTGGGACATAAGGACCCAAAAAATATTTAGGAGATGGAGGATGCAAATGATTAGCTTTGAGAGTAGCAACTTTGGATGTCTTGAGGGATTTCTCATTTGAAGGCATGGCCTCTTTTTTCTTGGGAATCCACATGGTTTTAATTTTTTCTTTGGTGGGCCTTTGTGGCCTTTGGGATTGATTGGGCATTTGGATTTGATTTTTCTTTTTATCAACATATATTTTGAAGGGGACATGAGGAGCTTTAGATTCATGTGGATGTTTGGATTTATGCATTTTTACTTTGGCATCCAAAGTGCTTGTAGTAGCAATGGGATGGGTAGGAGGCGATGGATGATGTGGAGAAGACGTGGATGAAGTGATAGAGGTAAGCTTTTGATGATGGTGTGTGGATGGAGGATGCGAGATAACATGCATGAAGGGGTGCCTTTGTTGATCCTGATTAGGAGTTATGAATTTAGGATTCTTGTGATGCGTGCTAGGGATAGTGATGTATGGATGAGAGGATATGATGGAGGGGGTGACTTTGGGATATAAAGGCCCAAAATGGATGTTGTATATGGAGGATGTATTATGGTGGATGGAGATATGTAAGGACCCAAAGTAGATGCAGTAGATGGAGGATGAGCAATGTTGGATGGAGGGACATAGGGACCCAAAATGGACTTAGAGGATGAAGGAGGAAGATGGACGGTTGTTTTGAGGTAATATGATGGAGGAGGGGGGATGGCGACAAATGATTTGGTGGAACGGTGGGAAGTGCCTCTCAATCCTTTAGAAGAGGATCATTTAGGATGCATGGAGGTTGTACCAACATTTTTGGATTGTGATTCTTGGGAGATATATCCAAGACCTTGTGTGCCTGGATGTTCTTTGACTTGGATGGGCTCTAAAGTACCTTTCTCATGAAGGCCTAAACCTTTTCCTTGATAGTTCATGTTCTTGAGCATGTGATCTATGGTAGGATGCTTACTCTTTTCGAAGCATGATGTGAGTCCATTAGTAGGTGGAGGAAGATGGGTGGTGCATATGCTTTATTTTTCTTCTACAAGGAGACCACCATGGATGAGTGTAATGTTACCAAGGTGATATAAAAGTGGTGTTGGGATGGTAGGGCTAGGCGGCGATGGAGGGTCGTGTGATGGAGATGAAGGGATAGCAGCATCCTCATCGGGAGGAGGAAGTAATAAGGGGTCGGGATTAGGTGGTATGATAGGATCTAGATTTGTGACAATAGGTGATAAGGGCCCACAAGATGGAGTGATTGGATCTTGAGTGCAAAGGGGATTAGGGGATGGAGCAGATGAGCTAGTGTTATCTTGACATGGGATGGAAAGGGTGGCATGATCTTGATTGGGAGGAGGGGATATGTTGGTATGCTTTGGATCAAGCTCTTGGCATGGCTCATCTTGTGTGGGAGGCATGGTGAGGGAGGAGTGTTGGAGGGACTCCTCAAGTGGGGGAGATGGAAGGATGGAGGATTCATGAAGGTCATGGGATTGAAGTTTGGTAATATTAGGACTAGGAGGAGTGGATTGGATGTCTCCAATGGAATAGGTGGATCTAGCAGTAGAAGATGGGGATTCAATGGGTTTAATGGGTTTAACGGGTTCAACTGTTTGGATAGTGTTAGGAATGGTAATGGTAGTGATAGGTGTAGGACAGAGGAGGGCCTCATCACTAGTGATTGTGCATGATAGAGTGGGAGGGCATTGTTTCACAACATCAAGATGTCAACTTGGGGATGTCTCTTCTGTCATGAGTCCTTGGACGACATTTGGAAGGGATGTAGGATTAGGTGGGGTGATGGGAATGGGTGGCAGACTAGGATTAGGGTTTGGCGAATTAGGATTAGATAAGGGGATGGGGTTGGATGGAGGACTAAGAGGAGATGGAGGATTAGGAATAGAGACTGGTGGGTTAGGATTGGGTGGAGGACTAAGAAGAGATGGAGGATTAAGATTAGAGATAGGTGGGTTAGGATTGGATGGAGGATTACGGTATGATGAATTGGAGGAAGGATTAAGATATAATGCAATGGAGGGGGAAGTGACATGGGAGGATGTAGATATTGGATTAGGTTGGGGAGATCAGGATGGTTTATTATAGTAGGAATATTGGGATGGTGGATTATGATAGGAAAGTGTGGATGTTGGATTAGGATGGGAAGATTGAGGTGGTGGATTAGGATAAGAGGATGTGGGTGGTGGATTAGCATAGGAAGACATGGATGGTGGATTGGGATAGGAGGACATGGATAGAGGATTAGGATAGGAAGATTGAGACAATGGATTAGGATAAGAGGATATGGGTGATGTATTTGTATAGGAGGATGTGGGTGGAGGATTAGGATAAGAAGATTGAGATGGTGGATTAGGATAAGAGGAATATTAGGATGGTGGATTATGATAGGAAGGTGTGGGTGTTGGATTAGGATGGGAAAATTGTGATATGGGATTAAGGTAGATATATTGTGATGGTTGGTGAAGATAAGGATATAAGTATGGGGATGTGGATGTTGGATAGGAGGGAGATGTAGAGGGAGGAAATGATGGATGTGAGGAGGGTGAGGGTACTAGATATCCCTTGTCAAGGGTAACGTAATGACTATTATTAGGTGTGAATGAAGACATGGGGGGATAGTTTGGAGGAGTGGTTGGATTTTGGGAGGTGATTGGAAAAAACTTGCTAGCAATAATAGCATCAAGGGGATCTATATTACACTCTTCTTGATCAAAAATATTTTCGTTATCATCATCAACGCAGTCGATATTCTCTTTGACTACTATTACTGGTTGTGCGGGAGGAGGATAAAGATTCATGGTGTTAGATGAAATGGATACAGATTGAAAAGATGGGAAAGATAAGAATAGATGATTAGCAGGAAATAATGGATGATGGAGGAGGATGGATTGGAAGAAGATGAGGGAAGATTTCTTAAGATCTGTTTTGATATCAAAAGATCTTGGATATGGATGGACCAAAAGGCCAAATCAGGATTCAGGTTAAGCTCAGATTGGGATTGGATGAAAGCTCAGTTTCAGATTAGATTAAAGCTCAAATTAGGATGATGGGATTAAAAATCATATTAGAATTGGATTGGAGCTTAGATTAGGACTAGATTAAAGCTTGAATTATGATCCAGAATAGTCTAGGGGTGACAGGATTGAGAAAAACCAAAAATTAAAATTTTCAATTTTTTTGGTTTTTTCTATGTCGTAGTAAATCATGTTTTCAGAGGTCTTCAAAGCAGAATTTGGGGTTGAAACTTGTGTCCATCCCTAAAAATTTTGGGACTAAATTAGTACTCTTTGAGACCTTTCCAATGGTGTAAACGGTTTTGAATTCTGAGCACCGAGTAGAAAATTATGACCCCAACCAGTTGGGGTAAATAAATTCCTTTTTAAAAAAAAAAATGGATGGTTTGGGGATGGATAGGATGAGGAGGAATGATTGGATGGTGATTTTGAACTGAAGAAGATGTAGGTTACTTGTGGTATGAAGGATTGACTCTTTGGATGTGATGAACAAGGCAAAAAGCAACTGAACGGACCCGAACGGGGCCCCAAATGAAGAAGAAAAGGCAGATTCGCTCTTTTGTTCAGGGCCAGATCACCTATCTGCTAGGGTAAGGTCGTTTGTCAAGCCAATGTCACCTGTCAAGGCAGGGTCACTTGTTTTGGTAGGGCAAGGTCGCCTGTCAGGGTAGGGTCGCCTGTTCTGGCAAGGCAAGGTCGCCTGTTAGGGCAGGGTCACCTGCTTTGGCAGGGCAAGGTCACCTGTTCTAGGGCAGGGTCGCCCAAACAACTTCTGAATTCGACTTAGTCCATAAAATAGTCAAGTGATATCAATAAACGGGGTGACGATCTTCCAAGACGGGAAAATTGGTGTACGAAATGGGTGAACAGATACTCGGAAAGGGTGAACGTACACTCGGAACAAGAAAATAGATGCTCAAAACGGGAGAATGACACTCGAAACAAGAAAATGGATACCCGAAACGGGTGAACGGATGCATGAAACGGGTGAACAGATGCTCAAAACATATGAACGGATGCTCGAAACGGGTGAACAAATGCTCAAAATGGGAAAATGGATACCCAGAATGCGGTAACGACACTCAAAATGGGCAAGCGGATACCCATAATGGATGGAAAGATAGTCGAAATGGTTAAACAAATACCCAGAATGAGGGAACGACACTCAGAACGAGAAAATGGGTACCCGAAACAGGAAAACGGCTAGCAAACGGAAGCTAAAAATGACTATCTAAAGGGCAGGGTCACCCCTTTGGAGGGCAGGGTTGCTTGTTTGGAAAAAACTACTTAGATTTGACTTGGGCAAGGTAAAAAAATAATTGAGATAGGAAGGGTGGGGTTGCCCCTTTGAGGGCAGGGTCACCCCTTTGAGGGCAAGGTCACCTCTATGTGTTGGTTTAAACTTGAATTAGGCAAAACCAACTTTGGAAAAAGATAAAAACAGAGGGAAAATGGCCAAAACTGACTGATAAACACTGGTTTTACAGAAAGAAGACAGTTCAAGCAGCACAAACCTAAGATTAGTCTTAAGGGTATGGTCAACGCGGTCCTCTATCTAGGCTAAACAAGGCTTCTAAGGGCGTCTTCAATATACGCACGGTATGTGGGCACAACCATGAACACTAGCCCGTCACAAGCGTGAGTCGAGAACTTCCAGGGAGAGACTAGAAGCTCAGACCAACTCTTCATGTCTTGTCTAGGTATCACCCTAGCTTTGACGCTTCGTTAGACATGGTGTGATTGGATTGAGGTACAAATTTTGCTCTCCCCCCTTTATATACCTCGTCGGTAACACATGGTTGGGATCATCTCTTGGGGTGATGAAATCCCCAAGCAAGTCCCGCTAAGAAAAATAAAAAGGGTAAAAAGGACTTAAGTGGACTACGATTTCTCTTCACCCAAGATCGCCAAATGGTGCAAGGGGATTAGATACGTCAATAGTCCACTTGTGCAAATAGTCAAACAAGTTCTTTGACCCCTTTTAATTAAATCTATGTGCCTAATTAAAAATGAAAACAACAAGTAAACAAAACTTTAAAGAAAGTAACTTCCTCCTCCTGCAGCAAAATACATTAGTAGTTTTGTTGTTTTATTGTCTTCAACAATCGAGCTGCACAAACGTTAGTAAAAATGACACTCACAAATAAACATACATTAGCAGGTCAGTAATAATGAAAAACAAAAACAATCTGGACTCTCGAATGAAAAAGTAACTGTCTGTTTTACCTGATTTTACCTTTGTTGTGGGCGGGGCCATCTCTGTGTTTTGGGCACAACTGACTCTTAGGGCGGGGTCACCCCTTTGTGGGCAGGGTCGCCTATCCGTGGGTGGGGTCGCTTGTTCAGTCCAAAATCTACAAAAAAAAGTCAAAAACATAAAACAACAAGAACATAAATTGAAATGTTGGGTGGGGTCACCTATCCATGGGCGTGGTCACCTGTTCGTGGGTGGGGTCACCCCTTTGTGGGATTTTTTGCCTCTACGTGCTTGAAAAGGCCACCTCTATGTTCCTGAACCTGTAAAACATCAAAAATAGAAAATGTGAAAGAACAGACTCGTGATGTGGGTCCCATCGGGCATGCCAAAAATGTGTGCAGGTGTTTTAACTAAGTCAGAAATTCAAAACTAAAAGAAATGCAACAAAGAAAACACAAACAACACCTTAATGATTAGGCCTAGTTGAGTCTAAACAAACAAATAAAAACAAATAGAAGTGCTATACCTTTTTCTTGCTTAAATTGTTGAGTTGGTTGGCCCTTGATGGTATTTTGATGTATGCTCCTTGATGACAAAATTCATGCAATAATGGAGATGGTTGAGTGATTGATGATAGTGTCTGAGTGCAATAATGGCTACAAGAATGGCTTGAATGCAAAATGGCTTTGAATGCAACAATCTCTAAAAATTCTAACCCCTTTAACTTGAGGTCAAGGCTCTTTATTTAAAGAAAAATGGACGGTTGAGATTGAACCACCATTGACAAGATGAAGGGTTGTGGTGAGTTGAGGACTCACAAGCCCTCACATCTTGCCATGTGGAGGGTGAGATGGAAAAGGCCATGTGGTCCCAAGGTACTTGCAAGTACCTTGGAATTGGAGAGTATTTCCTCAAAAAGGAATTCCTTGTCCCCAAGTGGGGCTGAAAGTGACAAGTGAGGACTTTTAGAAAGTCCACTCTTGTCACCATGGAGATTTGAGAGGGTGTTGGAGAAATAAAAGTGAATTTTTAATTCACTTGCTTGGAAGAACCCAATGGATAAGACAAGGTCCTCCTAAAGGAGGTCCTTGTCCCATGTACCTAATGTGACCTATGAGAGGTCATGGGGAAGGGAAATGCATGGGAGGAATAAATATGAATTTTTAATTCACATGGGGAAGGGGTTAATACCTGATAAGGTAAGTACCATGAAAGGTTGACTTAAGGACATGCTAGAAAAGGTAAGTGATTATATTAAGGTTGTACAAATAGGTGATTAGGCAAATTAATGAAGATTAGAGGCAAGTGGCTAAATATGGAGGATGTGACATTAATCCTGATTAAGGATATGCATATCTTAATCAAGGATTAATTAGATTAATCCAGATTAGTGAAAAGGTTATGGAGGATGAGACAAGGAGAGAGAAAAAATGAATTTAAAATTGAAGAGGATAATTGAATAAATTAAATAAATTGATACATTTATTTAATTTAGAGAGGAAATGGTAAAGGATAAAGTATTCAATTTAATACTTTTAGAAACCTTAGAGAACGGAATAATATTAATTAAATATGTCATTTAATTAATATAGACGAATTAGACGAATAAATTATAGGATTTCGACCATATGGGAGTGGTCAAATTTGGATGTCTACACTAACATACAAAATATGAAAGAAGAGATATGGATTTGTCAATGAATTATTGTGATTTGTGAACCATGCCCATGTGTTGACACAACAAGAGCTTGGTGAATGAAATATAATTTTTTTGGCAACCTGAGGTGGTTTTATAACCACCTCCCTAGCCCAACAGACTTCCAAATGTACTTCATGGTGTGTTTTTCAAGATTTATCCTTGGTTTTAGAACCACATGGGGTTGCTAGTGGACCTCAAAGTGCCAAAATGGTTTTATTTCCCATATTAGGTATGTTATGTTGTTAGAAGTTTGTAGTTTTATGATGGTGATTAACAAATATGGAGTGATAATGATGAAATGAAAATAATCCCAAAGGAAGAACTAGAGTTCATTTACCAGGCCATAAGAAGGAGACAAGCACCTCAAGTTAAAGTTAATAGAATAGCTCAGGCTTGTGCTCATTCTATGCAAAAAAAGATATAACTCAACAACACATACTTAGGCCTCACAATCAAAACTTATAGAACCAATAAGGAGGAGATGTATAACATCATGCTTGTAGGAAATCTCAAATATTTGTGTGATCCTATTAAAATGTCAAGTCCTAACGTGAGATCCTAAATGATGCAATAAGAAGAACTAACATAAGAAAAGGGCACCTCAATGATTAGCCTAAGAAATAGTAAACATGAAAGCAAGATAAGATAAATTGATTGTTGATTATACCTTCATGCTTCTCCTTCCTTGGTTGGCCCTTGATCTTTAGATGTCTTGTGTGCTCCTTGGATGGCAATGGAGTGAAGTGGATGCAAGATGCAAGATGGATTTGATGAGAAATATTATGGAGAAGCTAAAATGTTGCAAATGACAATTTGGCAAGAGTTTGGTAGCAAAAGACTTGATCCCTAAAATGGGAGAAATGAGGGAATATTTATAGCATAATTGGAATTCTCTAAAGAATTCAATGGTTGAGATTGATCAAAAAAGATCAAGATGAAAGGCTATGGTGAGTTAAGAACTCACAAGCCCTCACATCTTGACATGTGGAATGTGAGATGTCTTAGGGTGGAATGATGTGGAAGAGAAGTACATGAGGTGGATGAAGTACGAGTACCTTTTAGGTACCTTGGGGGATGAGAAGATTCCTTGGAGGAATAAAAGTGAATTAAAAATTTACAATGATTGGAAGAATCTAGTGGATAAGAGAGGGTTTACAAAAAGCTGGGGATTTGTCACATGTGGGTGATGTGACAAGCCCAAGGTTCTAGAAGTCCTTGGCACATGTAAAGTGACAAGTCAAGCCTTCTAGAACTTTGCATGGGGATGGGGTAGACCTTGGGTGAATAAAAAGGAATTAAAAATTCCTTGGGGGATGGGGAGAGTTGACCAAGGTACTGATTAGGCTAATGACCTTGATTAAGGTTGTGCAAACAAAAGGCTAGGATAATTAATGAGAGATTAGAGGCAAGTGGGAGATTATGGAGGATGTGACATTGATCTTGATTAATTGGTGCACATCCTAATCATAGATTAATTAATTTAATTCGGATTAGAAGAGGGTTATGGAGAATGTGACAAGGAGAGAGAAAAAGAGGAATTAAAATTAGTTTTCATCCAAATAGGTCAAATGACTAAATTAAATAAATTTTCCTATTTATTTAATTTAGAGAATAAAAAGGGATAAGGTAAAGTATTTAATTTATTTAATTACATACTTTAGAAACCTTAGGCATAAATGAAATAATGATTAAATAAATTATTTAATCACTATAGATGAATATAGTAGACGATTTTGATCATGTGGAAATGATCAAATTTAGATGTCTACAATTTGCACAATTCAAATATAACCTCTAGAAATATAAGTAATTATATTTTTTTGGCATCCTAAATTACTAAACCCAATCTCAAATGAGATTAGAGGAAAGAATCAAAAATTTTAGGGAACAATACAATGATGGGAAAAGAGAATTTGAGGTACTTCATAAATATCACTAATGAGTATGAGATAGATGACGAGGATGTAATGATGACACTATTTGTATATTCTCTAGAATAAAGTGTAAAAGAGTGGTACACAAATCTCTTAGACAACAATATAGCTTCCTGGGAAGATTTAGTCATTTCATCCTCACTATGAAAAAGGTACCTCAACACCTCGATACAAATGAATCAATGTGTCTTGTTTTATATTATAGTAATTTTGATTCAAATATTGGGTATTTTTGAGAGATTAAACCCCCCCCAAACACTCAAAGAGGGATATGTAATGACCATTAACATTGAAAGAAATATGAGGGCATCGGGTAAGTAGTTGAAAAGAGAAGATATAAATTATCATAGCCGGATAGGATAAATATATACAAGCCCCTTGTTAGAACAAAAATTTAACCTCAAATTTTCACTAGTCCTCGCCACCTCAGTATGACCATTTTATCTTACACTATGTGCACCATCCCTCAAAACCATCATTTTTGCCTAAAAAGCTTAAAATTACCATTATTATAATCTCCCTAAACATGTGCCACAAAAATATTATTCAAAATCACCTTCCCCATGGTCATTGATTTAGCACATACATCCCCTTAAGTCTGTCACTAGAAACACGTTTTGGTGAAACAATGCCATTTCGGGAGAGGTACACTGCAGTCTCTCCGATAAGACGATAAAACAAGCCAACACAAAATGTCGAGGAGACCACCACACTTCGAAGTGACATATTCTGAAATCTCTTTGATAGCCTGAAAAAGGAATATTTTGAAGACACTTGAGTGTTCCGGGGGGAAAAGATATCTTGTCTCTCTGATAAACCGAAATGCAAGATGCCGAAGGAATATTGATATTTTAAATATGCTAAATTATTTTAGCATTTAGGAAATAGAAAAACATCTCTCTAACATAAATAATTGTTATGTAATAAATAATGGACAATTGACAAATCCAAGACTTGGTGGACACAATGACAATTTCGAAGAGATGTTAAATTATCGGGCTGAGACATGTAAAAGTCTCCTCAACGCTATGAAAATAGTTGAGGATAGAATATCAAAGAGACAAGCATATATCGAGAAAACATTGATGAAAGTCTCTTCGATCATTTCGATGATGAGAGAAGAAATATAAAGAAAACGACAAAGTAACACTGAGTAAATTTTTTCGAGGAGACTATTGGATATCGAAGAGAAATAATAACATGTCTCTTCAAAACTCTGAAATAAGGAATAAAGGCAAGAAACATCAAAGAGAGAAGCTCACATTGGGGAGATATAGATAAAAGTTTGTTTGAAACTCTAATGAACAAAGGGGAGATATTGCTATGGTTTTCCAATTGGATACATCTATGAAAGATCCACTAAGGATTAGAGATATTTGGGAAGAATTTCGCACCATGGAAACAAGCTACAAAAGATGGAAATTGCCTTTACATAGACCCAGAGACATAGGGGTCAGCTCAAAATATTCTCTAGTAATGAATGACCTCCTTTTTCTGTAGATTTGTTTGAAGAATATTATCAATATACATATTACTCAACTGTACAAGTATTGGGAATAGATGTTCCTACTGAGATGGCTATAGCCCCTATGATCCTAGTTGTAGATGTTTAGAACCAAGATGCTAGACCTTTCGACTATGCAAAATACCTTGCAGAAGTTATAAGCACATCACTTGCTTCCATAAAGAGAAATAGTGATGCAATTAATTTCAGACAATATTCTTTGCTCATGCACATGATCTTGTATGAAAGACAATCCATGGGGATTTGGGGAGAAGAACTAAGAATTAAGGACTTGGATGAAGATGAGAACATAAGGCCAATAGAAATGTGGACTTCAATTTGGGACAGTAGATGCGCAAGGTCTCATTACTTGTACTTTGAAGAACATTTTGTGAAGCCCTTATACAATTTTTTTTGTCATCATTGTGATTATAATTTGTCCCCTAAGATACAGAGATTCCTTAGACCTAAAGAGAAAAACCCAACAGGAAAGATAAACCACAACTGGGGATTTTGGTACACCTATGAGGATTGCACTATGATTAGAGTGTATGGGTTTGAGGTAGCTCCATTCCTTCTGCCTAGAATAGTTCCTGATAGGATTGCATATTTAGAAATGGTAAGGCAGTTGGCTTATTCAAATTATATGCATCTTAAGAGTTATGGCAAGAAATCTCTCACACCTTCAACTTTATGTTTTGGTGATTTTACTATTGTTTCTGAAAAGGGATATGATTATGTTGGAAAAAAGATAGACTATTATGGTATACCACAAGGAAATAAGAGGGAAAATTTTGATCCTGAACATTTCATTCACAGTGCCAAAATGACACAAAAGTTGAAAATATATGAGCATGAGTTCTTTGCAATCTCAAGCAATAATAAGAAAGGTTGAATATAACAGGGTAATGATGGTAGAGGCATGGAGGAAAATCAATAATTCACTATATACATAAGCCTTTCATGAAATAAAAGACTCCATGGAAAGGATTGAACAATTAATTCTACATGAAGAAGAATTGACCAAAAATGTAGCTCTCATAGCCTTCGAGAAAAGAAGAGGTGCTTGTTCCAAGAAACAAGCTGAGAATATAATGCTTTTAATTCATTCATCACTATAGCCCACTCTGGATGTTAGCTTCTTAGTTGACACCCCCATTACAATTGAATATGACATTGAAGAGGAAGATGAGGTCGCACAGATAACTGCTCCTACCATCCTGCAATATAAATTACCACCAAAAAGGAGTATAGTCTCATTTGAAGCTTCAGATAAACTCTTTGATGATGTGAGACACCGTGCAATTCAAGAGTTCATTTCAGATGATGCATTTGTTCAAACCCCAATGTTTAAGTCATTCATTTATGAATACAAAGGGAAAATAATAAGAGAAAGAATGAAATAAATTAATCTTAAGCAAGAAGTTGATGCTATAAAATAATTACAAGAGGAAATTGAAATTGAAATGAAAAATATCACCCCCAGAAGATGACGAGAGTTGCTACAGGAGGTTGGGGTCATGCTTCTCCCAAGGTGGGACATCGGTTCAGCTATAGTTTTTGATAGTTTCATGAGGAGGGAAAATAAAACCTTGCAACTAACAGATGAAGTTAGTGACAAATTTTATACTGGCTCAGGGTATAATCCAGATAATGCTACTCTACATATTTCGGCTCTATGCCCACTAGGGAAGAGGCCCACACTTATTTATAACCCCAATCAAGTATTTGGCCATCTTTTGGTGTAGCAAGTGGGAGATATAGATCCTATTGAGACAGTTGAATTGAATGCCAATGTTGCTAAATTCACCAAGGCTCAAATTGAAAAATTGATAAGAGATAACAAGGGAATTGCTTCTGAAAATGAGAGATTAAAATAAGAGGTGATTAATTATAGAGATAAGTTGCCTTCCTCCTCTAGCCTTTATTCTCCATTGGTAGACTGTGAAAGAAAGGTACTTGAAGCTATGTCTAAAACCACTACTGGAAGCAAAAGTATGAAATAGTTCAACAAAGACATGAGGAGTTAAGAAAGGAATTAAAGACTACTAAATTCCAAATGGCTTCAAAGTTGATAAGAAAGAGATTTGACAAGATGTTCAAGAAAACTGATAAGGTTTGGATTATCCACAACAAGACATTCGCAGCCTACCAAGAACTTAATAGATTACACAACAGAATGGAAGAGATAAAGGAACAAATACAAGCCAAAGAGAATATTGGTGAACATGTGTTTCAAGAGTACAAAGATTTGGTGAAGATGCATGATCATTTCCACACCGTACTGACGCAAGAACTTGGTGATTTCAACTAGTCCTTGAGTATGGCTTTACCAAGTTTCTTTGATGACAAAGGGGAGATGAAGGAACAAGATGTATAGAAGAATGAAATCACTCAATATTTACCAGTGGTCCTTGATGAAATCAACAATGAAGAAAGAGTGATGGAGAAGGTAAATATATAGTTGGAGTGGATCTTTACTGTCGAATATGCCATGAAAGATATCATTAGCAACGCTGAAACATATGCTAAAATAGGATATATCAAATACCTATCTAAAGTTAATTTGTTTATCGCTTGAACAAAGTAAGAAGTAGGGGTCATCGAAGTCTCACATTTATCTGATGCCTTGTCATGGAGTATGGACCTTGAACAGATCTTCAATGATCACAGGTTCCTGATGAAGATTAATGGATTTTGATGCATCTCAGATTGTTTGTGAACTTCTCAGTATTTCTTTTTTATGTCTAATACAATTGTTAGAATCTTCGTTAAGAACCAACACAAATTTTTGTTAAGGCTTGAAGCTTGTAGCTTCCCACATATATAAGGGGAACCAAGGTTTGCTTGAAAGAGAATACTAGATTAAGATTATCAATAGAATAGTCTTCATACTAGCATATATACTTTACAACATAAAAGACTTTTGTTATACAATGTACAATTTTTTAAGTAAATACAATGGAGAAGAATTTTTAATCAGGTGGCTAAACTCTAGTGTCAATTGTTTGTTGATAGTATACGATTATTTGGTTGTCTCCAGTTTGGTGCTTTCTTATTATTTAAATTGGTCTATCAAGCCCAATTTACCAAGACACATTTGTTGTTCTTGTGTGGTTTAATTAATTGGTTTCTTCAAAAGAATTAAAATCCTTTTAATAAGTCATAGTAATTTGGGAGTATCATTTGGATCAATAAAAAGAGCCCTATAATCAATAAAATTATCATACTATCTCCAGTTTGATTCTATCTTGCTATTCAAATTAGAAGTATATTTGGTTTGTTAGGGCACACTTACTGCTTTTGTGTGATTTAGTTAACTAGTTCCTTCAAAAGGATTAAAACTTCCTATTAATTAATCATAGTAACCTAAAAAGAATCATTTGGAATGATAAGAAGAGTGGTGATTACATTCTTGCATGTTTATACAAGATATAAATAGTCACAAGTGCCAAACAATTCGAATTGTAGCCAGTAAGTCACATAACATCCACCTCTTGACTCCATTAACCCAATTGAATTAGGCACTGGTCACATACCCATTTCATTACAAAAATCTACAAAATCTTATTTATACATTCACATTTCAAATTTCAATACTAGGAGTAGGAGTAGCTAATAAGCCTTCATCTATTCCATATTTTATGCCACCGTGGATAGATTCCTAAATTCAACTAAGTCGCATAACTTTTGAATCTACATTAGTTATCAAGGTTCGCCCGCCTAGGTTTAGCAGAGCCTGAAGTGCAAGGAGTCATCAACCACATAGGTAACTTTGTTCGTTAGCCCAAAAACATTGTAAGTCTGACCATAGAGCCTAGCAACCTCTTAGGATCTACAACCTACATTTTTGAGACCTAACAGATTGGCGACTCCGTTGGGGACTGATCTTGCCAATTCTAAATCCAATCCTTTCATTACAAAGTCATAAACATTAAAATTTGTGTAATTACTCATTCACCTAACTGAATAAGAGACTCTACTAGGACAAAACAAAACTCATGCCATTCAAATCTTATTATTAAAACTTTCCTACTTTTGGAAAAGTAGGTGGTGTCTTTGTCAAAAGCTTTGTATGACCGATAAACTAAACATAAGATAAAAAAACTAGATCATAGACACCAAAGAATTACTGTATCACCCAAAATGGATGGTCGAAGATCATTGCACAAAGGAAATCCAAAAAATAACAATGGTAGGTGGATGAACAAACATGGGTCTCCTCCTTCAAAAGCTTGTACAAATAAGAATGAAATAGTATCTAATCAATTGGATACCATGTACACTAATAAGGGGAACATATCAAAGTAACCCTTCACAGTGCATAACAGTCCTTTACATGGGTTAGAGTTTCATAATGATGAAGGATATCAATTGATGCCACCCAAGAAAAACAACTTGACTGATTGCATTCTCCATTTCAATCCTGATTATCAACAAATGAGTGAATTCAATGCACATGCAGAAGAAGAAAGAATTTAGAACCAAAGAGAGTATGACTACATAATGACATTATAAAATGGAGTAGAAACTTGGTATGGACTCATGGATCACTTTGCCTCCATTGAAACTCATGTTGGTCACACTAACACCACCAAGATAACCAACTAGGGGTTAAAACAAGATGTAGAAAGAATGAAGGAATAACTTAGGAGACAACAATTGATAAAAGAAAGAGAAGAATTAACCCAACAACTACTTTAGATAAATATCCAACCATCAACAAAGGCACTGAAATATATACCTTCCCACAAGCAGGTTGTGAATGTTATTCCAACCAACCCACAGGGATCATATTAGAATGCAGGTATTCCAAGAACACCTTACAATACTGCAAGGGATCCAAATAACACTAATCATGTACAGAAGAATATCCCATCACAAACCTCACAACCATAGAATTCTAACATCATCACACAACCCATGAACAACACTTATCCACCTCCCGGACAAAATATGTCCTTCCCACCCATACTATATGCCTTAACAAAATATACAAGGTAACACATACCCTTACCAAAATGCATAACAATATATGCCTCATTATCAAGGACCCCAGTGCCAACCCAACCAACCTAACCAAAACCCCTACTTACAAGGACCCCCAAATATAAATAGATACAAACAACTGGATCTAACTGGTAACCCTCTATGTCTATATCCAATCGACAATGATTTAAGGAGTGCAATCCCAAAATTTTCTAGAAACAATGCTATCACATCTGAAGAACATATAAGGAATTTCAACGCATTTGTACAGGACTTTGGTATAGAGTATGAAGATGTTCTCATGAGGTTATTCATGATGTCTTTAGTTGAAGAAGCCAAGGATTGGTTTAACAACTTTTTTGATGCTTCAATCACTTCCTCAGCAAATTTCAAGAATCAATTCAGAGAACAATATGGAAATCAATGTGCCCCAGACTTTGTCATACATGAATTAATGAGTATCGAAAAACATCAAAATGAATCTATTTTTGATATCAACCAAAGATTTTCCAAAGTATGCAACAAAATACCACCTGGATCAAAGCCCACCGATTCTATGGCTTTGTCCATTTATTTGAAAGCATGTGACCCTAAAATTGGATATGAGCTCAGAAATAGATTCCCTAATAGCCTAACAGAAGCCTAGAAAGTGGCTACAAATATTGAGAATAATAGAAAAGTCGTAGGTATGATAAGCAAGAGAGATAACACCAAAATTCCACAAAATCCCAACAACTACCAAAACAAGAAGGAAAACCAATATAGAAATGAAAGACCAAAACTACGTGGCATGCCTTATCACACCAACTGGAAGGATGGTAGACCGATGGAAAATAATCAAAGGCAAAATTTTAATAAGGACACCCCTGATCCTTTGAAGAAACATGAAACACATGTGGTGGAGAATGGTCCCTAGTGTTTGGCATATAACCTGCCACATATGCTAGGGTATTGCATAGTAGCCCAAACCATACAAGAAACTGAATGGTCTCATGAATAGGATATAGATGATCATACCATAAATATGCTAGGGTGGGGACCTCATCAAATTGATGATGAATATTCATCCTTTGAAGAAGGCTTCAAGTATGATGTCAGTAACCAGAGATACAATGTCATCATGGGCCGACAAGAAGTCTTCTCAGATCAGGAAGATGATGAGGAAGACACTACTTATGCATCTATCACCACACCACAATTCAAGTTAAAAACACCCACTGAAGAAGAAAAAAGATCCATTACTTTAGATGTTGTGGCAAGAATCAAGGGCAACCATAATTTGAGAAACAAGAATACAAATGTTGATCACAGGACACTTAGGAGTCTGTTAATAAAAGAACAAAAGAACAAAGAAAGGGCCCATGATGATCAAAAGAAAGGCGAGAAATAAAAGAACTACAAAGTTATACCAAAATAAATTTCGAAGGTGGATCAAGGGAAGGTAGCAAACAATGCTAAAATACAATCTAAAGAAAAGAATGCTACTAAGATGGGCAAAATCAAACAATTAGTGATCACTCCTTCATTTGATATAACACAAGCATTGTCCCAGGTCAAAATTTCAGTACCATTATTAGAGATGATGAGGGTTGGTGAGTACAGGAATGGTGCTATTACGTTAATCTCCAACATGTCTAGTAAGCATCAGGATCAAACCAAAGCTAAACGTAATAACATAAACAATGTTGAACAAGAAGCCACAAAAACACCAAAAGTATATCTAGGTGATACTCTTACAAAGAACCCCTCTCAAGTAGATCCATTTTACACCACACTATTGATAAATAACAAGCTAGTAAAAAAATGTATGATCGATTCAAGAGCAACAATCAATATTATGCCTATGGTGTTTTACCACTTGATCTGTATAGGATCTAGACTAGATTGCAGTATTTAAATGCTTAACTTTTACAATGATTATTCCAAGTTAATAATATCAAAATTAACTTATGGAAATAATTAAAATGACAAGTAATAACAAGGTGATTATAACAGAAAGGAAGGAAATGAGAGAAAAAAAGAGAGAGAAGAAGAGAAGTGCAAACAGTGTTTGATTACGGAGTTCGTCACAAACGTGACTACGTCTCCGGGTCCACTCCAATAGAGAGACCGATCCGATTAACTCCAAAATCAATTACAAAGCACCACAATCATTCTCCAAGCACTTCGGCAACATAACAACGCTCTGACGTGCAAGAATGGAATCTCTACAAGACCTCTCTTTCGATTATCTCCACAGCTTCAAGACTTCGTCACCTGAAAGAAAACTTCAATTGCCACTCTCATCTCACACCCCTTTAAATACATAAAATTTTCTCAATTTGGCCTTTAACCAATTGATTTACAAAATATTCCTTATCTCTCCAAATTACATAAAAATCTTTACAAATCTCCCAATTTTTCATAAAAAAATCTTCCAAAAAACAACTTAATCTCTCAATAACAAACCCCTAAATACCCAATAGGATTATATTAATCCTTTACAATATTTTAGAGCCCTTCCCTTCTCTCATTTCCGGGCTTAACTTATCGTATGGGTTTTTATTTATTTGTTTTATTTCTTTGAATAGGGAGTTTGTTTTTAAATGATAAGTATTCGGTTTAAAAACAATTATCAAAACAAATAGCTGCCAAATTTATCCAAAACCCGACCGACGGCTTAGTGGTGGTTAGGATTTTTGGGTATCGGCCGGTGCGGGGTTCAAAACCACCACCGTTCATTTTTAAAAACAAACTTCAACCAAACACTAACAAAAGGAAACCATAACAAATCTAAACCGCGCGCAAATCTCGCGCTCAAACGGTGAAGACAGTGGCTTATTCGCGAAAGGTTAAGGGGTCGAGCCCCATGCGGGCCGACCACAACATATTTTGCTAACAAAAACAACGAATGCCGATGAAGGAGGGAGAGGCCACGTGCTGCACCAGGAGGGTGCCATGTGGCGCAGTCTGAATGGCTAGTTATAACTGACGTGGATGCTGACTGTGTGCCGACGTGGATGATGATGCGGCGCTGACTGGCTTGCTGACTCGGATGATGACTGGATGCCAACGTGTCTGCCACTGGACTTAGTTCTGCCAACTCGTCATGCCACGTGTCCAATTCTGATTTTCACTAAACTGCTGACTGGACTACCACGTCTATGCTGACTGGATGTACGGATGACACGTGTCAACACATTATTCGCTGACCTTTGCTGACGTCACCTGCCACATCATCGTGCCACGTCGACATGTACGGATCGTACGGACTGCCATGTGTCAACTTTCGATTGGTCTATTTCGGATTTCATACCGCATGCTGACGTCATCTGTACGGGTGATGACGTCATCACTGTACCTTCAAGTCCACCAAGTCAACCTGAAACTTTGACCAGCTGTATCTTGAGCATACGATGTCGGATTTCGACGAAACGAACGCCGTCAGAATCATCTTGACGAGCTCTTTGCGATGATGCCAACTTTGACAACTTTTGATGACATCATTTTTTCTGCTTCCTGGATGCCCTCTGATCCCAGTTTGACCCAAGGTTTGACTGGCCATAATTTGTACAAACGGACTCCTTTTCGCTCCGTTCGAGTTGCGTTGGAATCAGGACGCCGAGCTCTTCCTGATGGTGTTGATTCTGGAGAAAAATAAGACACTTCAATTTTCACTGAAAAATGTCCACCGGATCAGGCCTCCCCACTGAAGACCTTTTGGACCTCCAAAAGTGACATTTACTCTGACAATAAGTGAGGACTTGGCCTCCCCACTTGTCCTGTATCCTCTGTACATCTGAAAACCTAGCTCACAAGCACAATAAAGACTGCAACAATGTTGTTGAACATAAACAGTATTGTATCACTTCCATAAGCTTCTACATCAATTGTCGTAGCCACTAACCAACAAAAATTGACTAGCATCAAGCTGAACAATAATGCAGAAATGAAAGAGAATAAGTCAACAACCATTCGATCATTCACAACAGGAACATTTTTACCCAAGGGACCATCAATGCTTTCAATCATCATTTTCTCATGTTGTACTGCGGGTGCATCCTGCAACATCTGACCCTAGTTAGCTACTCCAAGTTCAAGTTTAGAACCACCTGTGCTGACAGACATAAGAGTTAATTCTTTACTTGCATTAATTACCCTCTTTAACTGCCCTGTGTTTGCAAAAGAACGATCAGTCTTAATCCTGTGAGAATGTACAATATACTGAATGCCATCTTTAAACAAGTGATAATGATTATGTTCCCTGTAGAATATAGCTTTCCTGTCATATAAGTAAGGGCTACCAAGCACTATCCCACAGATATCCAATGGAACTACATCAAACTGTACTTCATCCACAAATTTACTAGTGATTGTGAATCTCAAAGTGCATTGTCTTGTTACTTGCAGCTTATCATTTTCACAAATCCAACCTAGTGGATAAGGTTTCTTATGCAATGTAGTATTCAATCCCAAGTTCTTTACAACACTTTCTAAAATTAAGTTAACTTGAGAACCACTATCTATGAGTGCATCAATTTTACTGTTCTTAGCAACAACCCTTAAATGAAAAAGCTCATTCCTTTTCACATCTTCAGAGGCATCATTAACTTTAGAAGTAGAAGAACAACTATCAAAGGAAACATTGGAATTAGGAGCTTTACCTTTCAAACCCATAGCTATTATCTTAGTCTCATCATCTGAATCTGAACCAAGATCCATAACAACATTTGCGGCTTTCTCCTTACCTTTTTGTTTCTGATTCTGTCTTTGAGCCCACTTAGGCTTCAATTTGGGATGCAACTTCCAACAATGATCTTCATCATGACCCTTCCTGTCACAATGAGAGCAAGAAAGTTTATCATCCTTCTTAACTGTAGCTGTCTTCTTTCCTTTCCCTGTCTCTGCATTCTTAGAAGATTTCTTTACATCATTATCAAACTTATCAATAAAAGATCCTTTACCCCTTGACTCTAAGTGGGTAGCTTGAACACAAACTTCATCCAAGTTGTTAGGATTCAAAACCAAAATAGAATGCCTAAGGTAGGAATGCAGACCTCCTATGTACTTCAACAAAGTGTCCTGGGTGTACAAAGGAACATTTAATGCAATAGCCCTTTTTCTAAATTCATGGGTGTACTCCTGAATAGATTGACCTTTCCCTTGCCTAAACATTTGCCAGTCCATCATTAACTGTTGCATATGGCCTAAGGGATAGAATTGCTTTTTAAGAGCATTAATAAATTCTGCCCAAGTTAAACTGACTCTACCATGTTGTGAAATTTCTGCCTTAGTCTTACTCTCCCACCAAGTTAAGGCTGTACCTCCTAACCGAAGAGTAGCTAATTGGATCCTATCAACATCATCTAATAGGGTCTGGACTCTACAGTAGACTTCTACTTGCTGAATCCAATCATCCAATTTTTCAGCATTAAGTTCACCACAATACTTTGGTAAATCAAATTTTACATCCAATTTAATTTTAGGCTTATACCCACTCTTAAAAGGATTAAAAGAAGTAGAATAAGGAGAAGATGGAGAAGAAGGAGAAGCAGAAAAGGGAGGAGAAGAAGAAAAGGGGTGATCTGGTTGCTTTCCACCATCTCCATGTTGTTTCCCTTTCTTGTCTTCATGAACATCTTCCTTCGACGAACCTCCTTCACGTTCCTTCCGTTCTTGTCTTTCTTGGAAAAGAATGTCCACCTTAGCCTTCATCTCAAGGAATGCTCTTCGGAATTCCTGCTCACTGATTTCTTCAGGAACCTCCATTCCAGACACAGACATCTTTAGAAATGTTCTACGCTTCCCGATCTCAGGATCAAATTCTTCAAGCTTTCCTTCGCCCTTCTGAATCTTGGATCTCGTTAGCATTCAAGAAAACAACTGCAATAATAGTCAACTGAGCTCTGATACCACTTGATCTGTATAGGATCTAGACTAGATTGCAGTATTTAAATGCTTAACTTTTACAATGATTATTCCAAGTTAATAATATCAAAATTAACTTATGGAAATAATTAAAATGACAAGTAATAACAAGGTGATTATAACAGAAAGGAAGGAAATGAGAGAAAAAAAGAGAGAGAAGAAGAGAAGTGCAAACAGTGTTTGATTACGGAGTTCGTCACAAACGTGACTACGTCTCCGGGTCCACTCCAATAGAGAGACCGATCCGATTAACTCCAAAATCAATTACAAAGCACCACAATCATTCTCCAAGCACTTCGGCAACATAACAACGCTCTGACGTGCAAGAATGGAATCTCTACAAGACCTCTCTTTCGATTATCTCCACAGCTTCAAGACTTCGTCACCTGAAAGAAAACTTCAATTGCCACTCTCATCTCACACCCCTTTAAATACATAAAATTTTCTCAATTTGGCCTTTAACCAATTGATTTACAAAATATTCCTTATCTCTCCAAATTACATAAAAATCTTTACAAATCTCCCAATTTTTCATAAAAAAATCTTCCAAAAAACAACTTAATCTCTCAATAACAAACCCCTAAATACCCAATAGGATTATATTAATCCTTTACAATATTTTAGAGCCCTTCCCTTTTCTCATTTTCGGGCTTAACTTATCCTATGGGTTTTTATTTATTTGTTTTATTTCTTTGAATAGGGAGTTTGTTTTTAAATGATAGGTATTCGGTTTAAAAACAATTATCAAAACAAACAGCTGCCAAATTTATCCAAAACCCGACCGACGGCTTAGTGGTGGTTAGGATTTTTGGGTATCGGCCGGTGCGGGGTTCAAAACCGCCACCGTTCATTTTTAAAGACAAACTTCAACCGAACACTAACAAAAGGAAACCATAACAAATCTAAACCGCGCGCAAATCTCGTGCTCAAACGGTGAAGACAGCGGCTTATCCGCGGAAGGTTAAGGGGTCGAGCCCCATGCGGGCCGACCACAACATATTTTGCTAACAAAAGCAACGAATGCCGATGAAGGAGGGAGAGGCCACGTGCTGCACCAGGAGGGTGCCATGTGGCGCAGTCTGAATGGCCAGTTATAACTGACGTGGATGCTGACTGTGTGCCGACGTGGATGATGATGTGGCGTTGACTGGCTTGCTGACTCGGATGATGACTGGATGCCAATGTGTCTGCCACTAGAATTAGTTCTACCAACTCATCATGCCACGTGTCCAATTCTGATTCACTAAACTGCTAACTGGACTGCCACGTCTATGCTGACTGGATGTACGGATGACACGTGTCAACACATTATTCGCTGACCTTTGCTGACGTCACCTGCCACATCATCGTGCCACATCGACATGTACGGATCGTACGGACTGCCACGTGTCAACTTCCAATTGGTCTATTTCAGATTTTGTACCGCATGCTGACGTCATCTGTACGGGTGATGACGTCATCACTGTACCTTCAAGTCCACCAAGTCAACCTAAAACTTTGACCAGCTGTATCTTGAGCATACGATGTCGAATTTCGACGAAACAAACACCGTCAAAATCGTCTTGACGAGCTCTTTGCGATGACGCCAACTTCGACAACTTTTGACGACATCATTTTTTCCGCTTCCTGGATGCCCTCTGATCCCAATTTGACCCAAGGTTTGACTGGCCATAATTTGTACAAACGGACTCCTTTTCGCTCCGTTCGAGTTGCGTTGGAATCAGGACGCCGAGCTCTTCCTGATGGTGCTGATTCTGGAGAAAAATAAGACACTTCAATTTTCACTGAAAAATGTCCACCGGATCACATCCACGTCATTTCCAACAACTCCCACTGAACCATGGTATGAGCTACACATGGCATCATGACTACCATCCTCTCCATGAAGATCACTCTGAAACATCAAGCAAAGAGTTATCACAAACAATATTAGTTGAAATAACCAATGCATCATTACTGTCATCTGAGGATTCCTCTATAGAAGAATCATAACTCTCTTTCTTGTTCTTACAATCCTTCTTCACATGTCTCATTTTCCCATAGTTCCAACACTTTACCTTACTCCTACCAGGGGTTTTAGACCATCCTTTGGACTTACCCTTTCCTTCCTTGTCTCCCTTAGGTTCCTTTTTCTCAAGCCTACCTTTTACAAACAAGACATCTTGGATTTCCGTTTTAGACTTCCTCCTCATCTCCTCTGATAGGAGAGTAGGAATTATATTGTCCATCTTAGGATATGCACCACTACTGCTGATAGCAACAATTAGATTTTCCAAAGACTTTGGTAAAGAACAAAGTAACAAAAATGCATTTATCTTCATCTTCTAGATTTACATCTACAGATGCTAACTGACTTAGAATCAAATTAAAATAATTTAGATGATTTGCAATAGAATCACCATCTTTCATCTTTAAAGAATACAACTGTCTTTTCAGATAAAACTTATTAGTAAGACTTTTGGTTTGATATATATCACCTATTCTCTTCCACAACTTATATGCGGTATTTTCATCTCAAACATTCAAGAGAACAACATCAACAAGACATAGTCTTATAGTCCCTCTTGCATTCTTATCAAGCTTAGCCCAATCCTCATCTGACATCATTGTAGGTGAATTTATCTCATTACCAACAGCTAACCACTGATCTCTCTCTTGGATATCCTCCATTTTTAGTTTCCACATCTCATTATTAGATCCATTGAATCTTTCAATATCTAAATGAGAATTAAAACTCATTGTAACAACACTAATTTTATAAATCAGCAATTGACACAATATTAAAAGCTCCACTATAGCCAAAAATCCTTCAAACTTTTAAGAGAAAGGCGTCCCAAACTCTACCCAACCATTAGCTCTGATACCAAATATTGAAAATGAAGGTAAAACTATAGTAAAAATGTAGCTTAAAATTTGTAAATCCTATGTAACTGTAGATTCAATTTTAGTATTCTTTGTCACAATATCTTGTGTATGATTAATCTTGAATTAGATCAATTTTAATGTTGTAGAAAGTACACAGAAGATTGTAGAAGAAATATAAGACATAATAGAAAGGACACAACATGTACATGGAGAAACCCTTTCGGGGAAAAACTCCACCAGAATTGGTCTTGCTTGTATTATTTAACCTTGAATAAGATTACGATAACATTGATTCAATTCTCCTTGATATGCTTCCTTTGTTCTTCAACAAATCTTCTTCACAACCTGCAATATTTTCTCACAAAACTCTCTCATACAATTTATGCAATACAAACTCATAAGAGTTATCAAATATATAATCACAAAGCCTCTTGAGAAAATCCATGCCTAGGGTTGCCAAGTTGAGTTCTCATATGCATGCACAAGTCAAACAAGAGTCTTCCTCAAAGTTGGCACCCAACACTGATGTGTTAACCTCGTAGTTGCCAAAAATATCTTATGCAAGCTCATCCTCAAAGTAGGCATCCAAACTGGGTCCCACTTAACTGAACATTATAAATATCTTTTATGTGCACTAGTTGTAACTCAAAGATGCCAACTTGGGTGCCCATGGCCGGCCCAAGTTAATCTTTGTTAACTGAAACATATTTTTCACTGATTCATGCAAAACAATATGCATGCATGATCCTCCATCTGTTAATTGAATGTATCAACCTGTTATCTATCTATGCAACTCAAGTCACTAAAGTTAACTAACATGCATTTAAAATAGGGATTTTGGTGAATTGAGTACACTTCATAAATGCATCCTAGGTTTCTACAAAATAGGGATTTTGATTTATGCATGTTGAGTTCCTATAAAATAGGGATTGATGTTTACGAGGTTCAGTTCAGTTCAGTTTAGTTATCTTTAGTTGCATGTTAGTTAACTTCAGTGACTTGAGTTGCATGGACAAATAACAGGTGAATACATTTAGTTAACATATGGAGGATCATTCATGCATATTTTTTTGCATGAATCGGTGATAGATGTGTTTCAGTTAACAAAGATTAACTTGGGCCCACCTTGGGCACCCAAGTTGCCATCTTTGAGTTACAACTATTGCATGGAAAAGATATTTTCAATGATCAGTTAAGTGGGACCTAGTTTAGGTGCCTACTTTGAGGATGAGCTTGAATGATTTTTTTTTGACAACTACGAGGTTAACACTTTAGTGTTGGGTACCAACTTTGAGGGAGACTCTTGTTTGAATTGTGCATGCATATGAGAACTCAACTTGGCAACCCTAGGCGTGGATTTTCTCAAGAGGCTTTGTGATTATATATTTGATCTCTTATGAGTTTGTAAGAAAGAATATTGTCTATTATTGCAACAATTGTATGAGAGAGTTTTGTGAGAAAATATTGCAAGTTGTGAAGAAGATTTGTTGAAGAACAAAGGAAGCATATCAAGGAGAATTGAATCAGTGTTATTGTAATCTTATCAAAGGTTAAATAATACAAGCAAGACCAATTCTGGTGGAGTTTATTCCCGAGAGGGTTTCTCCATGTACATGTTGTGTGCTTTCTATTTTGTCTTATATTTCTTCTATCAATCTTCTGTCGACTTTCTACAACATTAAAATTGATCTAATTCAAGATTAATCATACACAAGAGATTGTGAAAAAGAATACTAAAATTGAATCTACAGTTACACCAGATTTACAAATTTTAAGCTACATTTTCACTACAGTTTTACCTTCATTTTCAACACTGAACAGTATAAAACTGTTTTCACTACACCCTGGGGTACACATGTGTATGTGAGAATGCCTTTTGGCCTCACTAATGTTGGAGCAACATTTCAAAGGGCAATGGGTGTGGCCTTTGCTGAATTGATCAATTCTATAATGGTGGTATATCAGGATGATCTAATAGCATATTCCAAGAAGTTGGAAGATCATTATACACATTTGGAGAAGATTTTCATCAGAGCACTAAAGTATGGTATTTCTCTAAACCAAAAAAAATGTCACTTTGTTATCACATAAGGCAAATTATTAGGGCATATTGTCTCAAAGGATGGAGTACAAATTGATCTAGAGTGAGTAGAAGCCATTGATAAAATCCCCATCCCAAAGATTGTGAAAGCCATCCAATCTTCCTTTGGACAGATTAACTTTGTTAGGCGATTTATCTCAAACTTTGCAGAGATTGTAAAACCAATCTCGAAAATGTTAAAAAATGGTGCAAAGATTGATTGGAAGGGAGAAGTCCTTGATGCCTTTGTGTTGATCAAAAGGGCTATCAAGGAGGCACCTGTATTAAAATCCCCATAATTTGAAAAACCCTTCCAAATATTTTATTTTGCATCATACCACACAACAACAGTCGTAATGTTGCAAAAGAACAATGATGGATATGAAAAACCTATTTCATTATTTAGTAAATCATTACAAGGGGCTGAATTAAAGTATGACATTACCGAGAAACAAGCTTACACCCTAGTAAAAGTAGTTAATGCATTCAGGCCTTACTTGGTAGGAGCAGAAGTCATTGCTTATGTACCGAATGTTGTAGTAAAAGATGTTTTTTTACAAACAAAAGTAACTGGGAGAAGGTGTCGTTGGATTAACCATATCCAAAATTTTAACATCAATATCCAGATGAATAAATTAGTAAGAGGGAAGGGACTAGGAAAGTTGATGGCTGAGTCCAATCTTGAAGCTACACAGATTTGCATTGTAGAAGGGGAAGAAAATTGGGTATCAAGCATAGAAAACACACAGTGGTACACTAACATTGCATACTACCTTAAACATATGAAATGTCCATAAGGATTGAATGACAACCAGAGAAGAACCTTGAAAATTCATGCATAAAAATATGTCCTCATAGGGATGGTGTATTGTTATTGTGCTTGGATGAAACACAGGTAAAATAGGTTATGAAAGAGATTCATGAGGGTGTATGTGGAGGAAACTTTTCAGCAAAGACCACTGCACACAAGATACTAAGAGTAGGGTATTATTGGCCCAGAGTCTTTAATGATGCTTATAACTATGTAAGAAAGTGTGAAGCATGCCAAAAAATCTCTAACAAGATGAAATATCAGGGAGCATTACCACTAAGCCCCATGCAGGTGAAGGCCCAATTCCATCAATGGGGAATTGATTTTATAGGTGAGATTACAAACAAATATAGTGGTGGACATAAGTGGATCCTAGTAGCCATTGATTACTTTACAAAGTGGATAGAAGCTATACCAACAAAACAGGCTACTAGCAAGGTTGTGATAAATTTCCTATTAAAAAACATCATCACCAGATTTGGAGTCCCTATAAGGCTAATAAAAGACAATGGCATGTTTTTTAGATCTAAAAAATTCAGAAGTTTATATGAATCATGTGGCATAACAATCTCATAAACTTCACCATATCATCCCCAGGCGAATGGGTAGGTTGAATCCAACAATAATAGCATTATGAAGATAATCAAAAGAACGTTGGATAGTAACAAAAAGGCATGGGATTCTAAGTTGAGGTTAGAAGTGTGGGAAGATAGGATCACAACAAAGAAAGCCACTGAAAAGTCTCCTTTTGATCTAGTATATGGAACCCAAGCCAGAATGCCTTTGAAAAATCTCTTACCAGTTTATAGGTTTATATGGCAAGAGGAATTAGACATTCCTGAGCCCATGAAAGACATAATAGAATAATTGGCAGAATTAGAGGAAGTCAGAAATCTAGCACAAGATCACAATAAGGAATTATAGTCACAAATGAAATACGTATTTGATATGAAAATAAAAGAAAGGAAGTTTCAAATAGTAGATATGGTCCTCATGTGGAATGCTAGGGGTCAAGAAGAGGGAAAACATGGGAAATTTGAAGCCTTGTGGCTTGGACCATTTGTTATCATTGACAAGGGTAGGGAAGACTCATACTATCTACAAAACATGATAGAAGAAAGTCAAGAATTGCCAGTACATCGACAATTCTTAAAGCATTTATTTTCTTAAAAGAAATATTATTCCATGCACAGTAGTTTTAGGATTCCTTTTCTTTTTCTTTTTGTCATTTCATCCATGATCTGCATCCCAGAGTAGCTCTAAATTCTTGCAATGACCTCATGACCATTCATCCTTGATCGAAGCCACTGTTAGAACCAAAATTTAACATCAAATTTTTACTAGTCCTCCCCACCTCAGTATGACTATTTTATCTTACACTATGTGCACCATCACTCAAAACCATCATTTTTTCCTAAAAAGCTTAAAATTACCATTATTAGAATCTCCCTAAACCCATCCCACCAAAATATTATTCAAAATCACCTTCCCCATGGTCGTTGATTTAACACATACATCCCCTTAAGTCTGTCACTAGAAATACATTTCGGTGAAACAATTCCATTTTGAGGATAGCTACACTATAGTCTCTCCGATAAGACGATAAAAAAATCCAACACAAAATGTCAAGGAGACCACTAGACTTCGAAGTGACATATTCTAAAGTCTCTTTGACATCCCGAAAAGGAATATTTTGAAGAAACTTGAGTGTTTCAAAAGGAAAATATATCTTGTCTCTCTGATAAATAAAAATGCAAGACGCCGAAGAAATATTGATATTTTAAATATGCTAAATTATTTTGGCATTCAAGAAATAGAAAAAAATCTCTTAGACACACCTGATTGTTATGTAATAAATAATGGACAACTAAAAAATCCAAGAATTGGCAGACGCAATGACAATTTTGAAGAGACATTAAATTATCGGGCTGAGAGATGTAAAATTCTCCTCGACGCTACGAAAATAGTTGAGGATAGAATATTGAAGAGACAAGCTTATATCAAGAAGACATTGATGAAAGTCTCTTCGATCATTTCGATGACGAGAGAAGAAATCTATAGAACACGACAAAGTAACACTAAGTAAATGTTTTAGAGGAGACTATAGGATATTGAAGAGAAATAATAACATGTCTCTTTGAAACTTTGAAATAAGGAATAAAGGCAAGAAACATCAAAGAGAGAAGCTCGCATCGGGGAGACATACATAAAAGTCTCTCTGAAACTCTGATGAGCAAAAGGGAGATGATCTTTGAAATGACATTGACATATCGAAGGGAGATGGTTGCAAGTCTCTTCGAAAATTCAATAACGAAGAAGGAAAGAATATAAGAAAAGTGGTAAAACCTAGGATAATTTTTTTAGAAATACCATATGATATCGAAGAGAAGTAATCACATGTCTCTTCAAAACTCTGAAAAGGAAACAAGGGCACAAGCATGTCAAAGGGAGAACAATATATCGGCGAGAGTATAAGTAAAGTCTCTTCAACACAGTGAAAAAGTATTTCTCACCTAGCTGACATGATTGGTGTGGATTTTGAAAAGACAACTAACATTAATGCCGCCATCAATTAGAAAGTTGGAAAGAACAACATTTATGAACTAGAGTCGATAGAAGTGTGTAAAATATTGATATGTCTTGCTTGTAAGATTTCAGAGCCTTAATGAATTGAAGCTGAAAGTTGAGGATGCGAGATCGAGCGATAGTGATAAGCTCGAAAAAAGTGACACTAGTTCAAGTAGGTACTCAAGACTCGGCTGGAGATTTTATCAAAGTTTGTTTGAATTACAATAGAGCTAGGGTTTTAAAACATGGAAGGAATACCAGAGAAACCCAAAGTGAAAAGGAAAAAAACAAAGATGAGACCGCTAAACCGAGATTTAATTGAACAATGTCCTGGTTCTAGACCAAAATCTAGACGAACAACCCAGTTAAATCCTTTAGCTAAGAAGTTAGAAGATAAACACAAGAATTTAGGAGATGTATAGACTCCACAATGAGGATATGACATATTCATATACCATTATAGAAAAAAGTATAGGAATAAGCCTATGCCAAAACCATGCAATATGAATCTAGGAAAGCTCATCATGCCTAATGTGGAATTAATTAAGGTATTGGCCAAAATGTATAACCCCAAAATGAGGATGATTCATTCACATGATGGGTCACACTTTCTCCCCATCACTAGAGATTATATTGCTATGGTTTTCCAATTGGATACATCTATAAAAAAGCCACTAAGGATTAGAGATCTTTTGGAAGAATTTTGCACCATGGACATGAGCTAAAAAAGATGGAAATTGCCTTTACATAGACCCGAGACACAGGGGGTCATCTCAGAAGATTCTCTAGTAATGAATGACCTCCTTTTTATATAGATTTGTTTGAAGAATATTATCAATATACATATTAATCAGTTGTACAAGTATTAGGAATAGATGTTCCTATCGAGATGGCTATAGCCCATATGATCCTAGCTGCAGATATTCAAAACCAAGATGCTAGACCTTTCAACTATGAAAAATACCTAGCAGAAGTTATAAACACATCACTTGCTTCCATAAAGAGAAATAGTGATGCAATTAATTTCAAGCAATATTATTTTCTTGTGCACATGATCTTGTATGAAAGAAAATCCATGGGGATTTGGGGAGAAGAATTGAGAATTAAGGACTTGGATGAAGATGAGAACATAAGGCTGGTACAAATGTGGACTTAAATTTGGGATAGTAGATGCAAGAGGTCTCATTACTTGTACTTAGAAGAACATTTTGTGAAGCCCTTAGACAAAAATTTTGGTCATCATTGTGATTATAATTTGTCCCCTGAGATACATAGATTCCTTAGACCTAAAGAAAAAAACCCGACGGGAAAGATAAACCACAACTGGGGAGATTGGTACACCTACAAGGATTGCGCTATGATTAGAGTGTATGGGTTTGAGCCAGCTCCATTCCTTCTGCCTAGAATAGTTCCTATCAGGATTGCATATTTAGATATGGTAAGGCAGTTGGCTTATTCATATTATATGCATCTTAAGAGTTATGGCAAGCAATCTCTCATGCCTTCAACTTTATGTTTTAGTGATTTTACTATTATTTCTGAAAAGGCATATGATTTTGTTGGCAAAAAGATAGATTATTATGGTATGCCACAAGGAAATAAGAGGGAAAATTTTGATCCTAAACATTTCATTCATAGTGCCAAAATGACACACAAGTTGAAAAGATATGAGCATCAGTTCTTTGCGGATGATGTAATCAGAAATTGTGATGAATCTCAAGCAACAATAAGAAAGTATGAATATAACAAGGTAATAATGGCAGAGGCATGGAGGAAAAGCCATAATTCACTATATACAAAATCCTTTCATGAAATACAAGACCCCATGGAAAGGATTGAGCAATTAATTCTAAATGAAGAAGAATTGACCAAAGATGTACCTCTCATAGCCCCCAAGAAAAGAAGAGGTGCTTGTTCCAGGAAACAAGCTAAAAATATAGTGCCTTTAAGAGGATGAGGATAAGAGCTACTACAAGAGGTTGGGGTCATGCTTCTCCTAGGGTGGGAGATCATTTCAAATATAGTTTTTCATAATTTCATGAGGAGGGAAAATAAAACCTTATAGCTGACAGATGAAGCTAGTGACAAAATTTATACTGGCTCAGGGTATAATTCGGATAATGCTACTCTACAGATTTTGGCTCTATACCCACCAGAGAAGAGGCCCACACTTATTGATAACCCCAATCAATTATTTGGCTATCTTTTGGTGCAACAAGTGGGAGATATAGATCTTATTGAGACAATTGAATTGAATCTCAATGTTGCTTAATTCACCAAGGCTCAAATTGAAAAATTGATAAGAGATAACAAGGGACTTTCTTCTGAAAATGAGAGATTAAAACAAGAGGTGATTAATTATAGAGATAAGTTTCCTTCCTCCTTTGGCCTTTATTCTCCATTGGTAGACTATGAAAGAAAGGTACTTGAAGCTATGTCTGAAACCACATACTGGAAGTGAAAGTATGAAATAGTTCAGCAAAGACATGAGGAGTTAAGAAAGGAATTAAATACTACTAAATTCGAAATGGCTTCAGATTTGGTAAGAAAGAGATTTGACAAAATATTCAAGAAAACTGATAAGGTTTGGATTATCCACAACAAGACATTCACAGCCTACCAAGAACATAATAGATTACACAACAAAATGGAAGAGTTAAAGGAACGAATAAAATCCAAAGAGAATATTGGTGAACATTTGTTTTAGGAGTACAAAGAATTGGTGAAGATGTATGATCATTTCCACACCATACTAACGCAAGAACTCAGTGATTTCAACCAATCTTTGAGTATGGATTTACCAAATTTCTTCGATGATGAAGGGGAGCTGAAGGAACAAGATGTATGGAAGAATGAAATCGCTCAATATTTACCAATGGTCCTTGATGAAATTAACGATGAAGAAAGAGTGATGGAGAAGGTACATATACAATTGGAGCATATCTTTACTATCGAATATGCCATGAAAGATATCATTAGCAATGTTGATACATATGCTAAAACAGGATATATCAAACACCTATCTAAAGTTAATTTATTTGTCACTCGAACAAAGTAAGAAGCAAGGGTCATCAAAGTCTCACACTTATCTAATGACTTGTCATGGAGTATGGACCTTGAACAAATCTTCAGTGATCATGGGTTCTTGATGAAGATTAACAAATCGTGATGCATCTCAGATTGCTTGCGGATTTCTCAGTATTTCTTGTTTATGTCTAATACAATTGTTAGCATTTTAGTTAAGAAACAACGCAACTTTTTGTAAAGGCTTGAAGCTTGTAGCTTCCCACATATATAAGGGAAACCAAGGCTTGATTGAAAGAGAATATTAGATTAGGATTATCAATAAAATAGTGGCCATACTAGCATATATACTTTATAGCATAAAATACTTATGTTATACAATGTACCATTTATTGAAGTAAATACAATGGAGAAGAAGTTTTAATCGAGTGGCTAAACTCTGCTGTCAATTGTTTATTTATAATACACAATTATTTGGTTGTCTCCATTTTGGTGCTTTCTTATTATTTAAATTGGTCTATCAAGCTCAATTTATCAAGACACATTTGATGTTCTTGTGTGGTTTAATTAATTAGTTTCTTCAAAATAATTAAAATCCTTTTAATAAGTCATAGTAATATGGGAGTATCATTTGGATCGATAAGAAGAGCCCTATAATCAATAAAATTATCATACTATCTCCAGTTTGATTCTATCTTGTTATTCAAATCAGAAGTATATTTGTTTTGTCAGGGCACACTTGTTGTTTTGTGTGATTCAGTTAACTGGTTCCTTCAAAAGGATTAAAAATTCCTATTAATTAATCATAGTAACCTAAAAAGAATCATTTGAATCGATAAGAAGAGTCTGGTGATTACATTCTTGCACATTTATACAAGATATAAACAATCACAAGTGCCAAGCAATTTGAATTGTAGCCAATAAGTAAGTCACATAGCATTCACCTCTTGACTCCATTAACCCAATATAATTAGGCATCGATTACATACCCATTTTATTAAAAAAATCTACAAAATCTTATTCATACATTCACATTTCAAATTTCAATACGAGGAGTAGGAGTAGCTAATAAGCCTTCATCTATTCCACATTTGATGTCACTGTGGATAGATCCCTAAATTCAACTAAGTCACATAACTCTTGAATTTGCATCAGTTATCAATGTTCACCCGCCTAGGTTTAGCAAAGCCTGAAGTGTAGGGATTCATCAACCACATAAGTTGACGTCGTTTGTTAGCCCAAAAATGTTGTAAGTCTGACCATAGAGCATGGCAACCTCTTAGGATCAACAACCTGCATTTTTGAGACCTAACACCCCTTTCAACTAAAAATAAATTGGATAAGTTGATGGGGGCCATGAAAGACCTATCCTATAGAGTTGCATGAAATTGGAAAGGGCTTCCACCTTAAGGTACAACCACATATTTTAATGAAGGACAAAGATTTCACAATAGGCCTTACAATATTGATTGGTCTAAGAGACCACATCAAAATGATAGGCAAGATTCTCTAAAGTGTGTAAGCTTTAGGAAACAATACAAGGACACACCAAATCCTTTAAGGAGAGAGCATGTAAACATCTAAGAATAAAACATATGATGTGAGTCTTTTTTTCTTCCTCGTGATCATTTGAATTGTGTCATTGCACTTTCCATGAGCAAGGATGAATATTTCCTAAATGAGGAAGATGGTGTTGAGTACTATCAAGGCAATATTGACAAAATTGATGAGTTTATGCATAGTCATATAAATGATGAAGCATGTTGGGGCAGTTTTGATGGAGATGATCAATTTTCCTAGTATGAGTGTAATATTGATCCACATTAGTGTGAGCTTCCAACTTGTGATTTTGATCATTTGAAGGCTCACATGAAGTAGAGGTATAAGAGGATGATGCCATTGTATGAGGACATCAAAAACCTCATTGATGCAACAATAATGTAGGTCCAAAGTGGTTATCAATTGAGAAATAGTATGTCCTAGTGTGGGGTTAGTGAGCTACTAAAGCATATGTAACCACTCCTAGGATTGGTGTTGGTAAGAAAAGGGTGAGTGCTAGTGATATAAATAATCTCCTAGCCAAGAAGGTCATAAACAAAATAAAGAATTTGAAATAACAACAATAAAAAAGTACATTACCTGAAGTCTAGAATAAATAAGTGCAAACAATTGGTACTATTGTTCATAAGGAAGAGGTTGTCAATAATACGGAGTTTAGAAGTGATAAAGAGGTACCCTCAAACCACATAGTTGGAGATATTTAGGCTAGAAAGGAGGTGATAGATAATGCTACTATTCATATTTAAACCAAGTGGGGCATTGCATTCCTAATAAATGAGTTACATATAACACTTGGGGTACCTCTATCAACACACACTCCAATTGATGTAGCATAAATATTGAGATAGGTAAAAATCTCATTATCACTATGTGAGGGTCTTATAATTTTGGAGCATAGAACAAAGCATTTTTTTCCATCTATTTTGTTGTGCCTAAATAACCAATTAATATTCCAAATGAAGAGGAAAGTATAGAAAGGGAGGAGACCATTGAGGTATACCTTGGGGATTCTATTGTAAATAGTTAGTTGAGTGTGGGTCCTTTTTATACCACTCTAATAATAAATGGATGGTTTCTCCATAATTGTATGCTTGAATTAGGTTCCTCCAATGATATCATGCCACTTCAAGTCATGAATGAACTTGGTCAGGAAGTGTCAAAGTTGTATGGAAAATGTTTTGCTATGGATTATAAAGAGGTGAATATCATCAAGATGGAGAATAATACAAAATTCCAATTAGTTGCTTACCCTAACAAATCCTTCTTAATAGACGTTATAATAGTAATCCACCATCCTAAGTGGGGTATGTTGTTTTCTAGAAAGTGGAAAACATCTATTGGTGGGATCATATAGATGAATCGTTCATATGCCACCATTCCTTTGCATGGGAAAAACATAAATTTACACATGGGACAAAGGGTGGTGGATAACATTGAATACCATTATAAATCATTTGATTAGGTAAATCTATTTGATATTGGTAATGATCATATAATAATTTATTGTGATAAATATGAGGTTAGAGAGGATGTTCCTAATCCATCTTGTACTGATAAGACATTTGGTTATGGTTTATGGACCATATTCTTTGATGGGGCTTTCTCAAAGGGAAGGTGTTGGTGCAAGTATTATTTTGACATCTCCAAATGAGGAAAAGTGCAAGTTCTCATTTAGGTTGGTTTTGCAATGCACTAACAACATAATTAAGTAGGAAGCCCTCTTTTTAGGGTTGAATAATGCTCATAAACATGCAATTAACTACTTGAGAATTTGTGAATATTTAGAGCTAATAGTACAATAGGTGAAAGGTGTGTATGTTGCTAAGGAAAATAAATTAAAATCATACAAGAATGTTGTTTGGGATAGTGTGGAATTATTTGATGCCATTGACTTTGATTGGGTTGATAGGATCAAGAACATAGAGGTAGATTCTCTTGCAGTTGCATCATCAAGGTTTGATGTGGATTTAAACAACATATACACCTAGCAATCATTTGGTGAAATCTAATATATATATATACTTATGAATGGTATGAATGAGTTTGAAAACCAACCAATTGGCTGGAAACCAATGGTATAAATAAAATATGGTAAAGAGACCTTGTTTGGGAATAAGGTGGTACAATTGAAGATAAATAGTATTCATAAAGGGTTATTTTCCTTAGAAAAGATGTTCAATAGTGGTGACCACTACAAGAACAAGGGAAAATCAACTCATGAATATGATGTTGGTGGTGTGAACCTAAGAACAAATGAGAATCCAAAGATAGTTTACATCAAGAAAATGCATAAACCATATACAAAGCAAATCTAAATCACCTTGTTAAGAAAATTAAAGAAGTTTTTAACTTGGTCATATGAGGAGCTTCAAGCTTATAGGGACAATTTGTTTCAACATACTATTCCACTCCAATAGGATGCTAATTTTTTTAGGAAAAAGCAAAGATCTATTAGCCCTACCATAGCTCCAAAAATATAGAAGGAGTTGATGAAGTTAAAATAAGTAGGTATTATCAAAGTCATTAGACACTTAGAATGGGTGTCCAACCTTATCCCGATATGAAAAAAGAATGGAGAGATAGGTTTGTTTGTTAACTTCAAGAATCTCAACCTTAAATCTCTCACGAAAAACTATTCTCTCCCAAGCATGGATCATTTTTTGTATATAGTAACTAGATCAGAGTTGATGTCCATGATGGATGGCTTCTCTGGCTACAACCAAGCGGTTGTCAAAAAATAAGAGTATCACAACATGACATTGAATACTCCCTGGGGTATGTAAGTACATGTAAGCATTTTATTTGGATTGAAGAATGTAATTTAAAATTTTTAAAAATTAATGGATGTGGCCTTTTTCGGCCTCATTGATGAGGTTATGGTTGTATACCAAGATGATCTAATTGCATTCTCAAAAGAAAGAGGTGAGCATTGCAAACATCTTGAATTAATTTGTAAAAGATGTTTAGAGTATGAAATTTTAATGAGTCCCAATAGGTGTAAATTTGGTGTTGAGGAGAATAAACTCTTGGCTAAATTGTATCAAAATATGGGTTGAGAATAGATCTAGAATGAGTTAAATCAATTGAGTTCATCCTTTAACCCAAATCAATCAAAGGGATTTACTATTCCTTAGGGAAAATAAACTTTTTTAGGAGGTGTGTCCCTAATTTTGTTGAAAAGATTAGCCTACCATTTCAATGATACTTAAGAAAGGGAAATCAATCAAGTGGAGTGTAGAGCTAATTAAAGCATTCAAGGAAATAAAACAAGCTATCAAAGGAGCATCTATTTGGAATTTCCTAATTACTCTAAGCCTCTCTAGTTGTTCTCTTTTGCTTCCTTCTACATTATAGTTGTGATGATACTTCTACATAATCAAAAGGGGATGAGCAATTCGTATTATTTTTAGTA
Source organism: Sequoiadendron giganteum (assembly GCA_007115665.2). NCBI lineage: Eukaryota > Viridiplantae > Streptophyta > Pinopsida > Cupressales > Cupressaceae > Sequoiadendron > Sequoiadendron giganteum. The sequence goes on from CM021107.1 coordinate 63,448,811, forward strand.
ATTCATTGTAAGTAGTTGAATTGAACTATTCCACAATGGAAAAGCATGAATATGAATTAATTAAGGTTGTGAAGAAATTAATTTCATACCTGATAGGTGGTAAAACCATAGCATATGTTCCACAACAAGTTGTGAAGGACATATTCATGCAACAAGAAGATTTAAGCACAAGATGTTGGTGGATAAATAAAATCTAGGGGTATGACATGAAAATAAAAGTCATAAAATTTGTTAGAGGTCAAGGCCTAGATAAATTGATGGGTAATTCTAGCATAAAAGTAGCAAAAATAAATGATGTAAATGTAGATGATGCTACTAGCCCTTGTTGGTTGGGTGAAAACCCATGGTACACAAATGTAATTTTATATTTAGAGAACATGAATTGTCTAGTATACTTAGATGAGAATTAGATATAGACCCTAAGGTTGCAATATTAAAGGTACGTGTTGATCCAAAATGAATTGGTGTGGATGAATCATGAGGTGTGATACTTAAATGTGTGGATTATGAGCAAGCTGACACAATGATGAGGGAGTGTCAATATGGTGTCTATGAAAGATATTTAAGCCTAATACTATTTCTCATAAGATCCTCAGGGCTGGATATTGGTGGCCTACATTGTTCAAGGATGTAGCTCAAATGATCTAAAGGTGTGATGCATGTCAAAGATTCTCAGACGGGATAAAATTTGTTGACCAATGCACTTCCGCTTTTACCTTTTATTTTTGATGCACCTTTTCAACAATGGGGAATTGAATTCATTAGAGAAATATAGGAATAATATAGTAATAGATATAAGTGGATCCTTGTGGTTACCAACTACTTTACCAAGTGGGTTGAGGTAGTTCTAACCCTCAATATAACATCTAAGGTGGTAGTGGAAATTTTGATAAGTAACATAATAAGTAGGTTTGGAGTACCTACTATAATTTTAATTGGCAATGCAATGTGCTTTAGATCTTAGGATATGAAAAATGCGTGCTCCAAGTTTGGTATAAATTTCGTACATTCACCTCCATACCCCCCTCAAAGAAATGAATAGGATGAGTCAAGTAACAAAATCCTAATAAATATTATAAAGAGAACATTGGATAAGAATAAGAAGAGATGGGATGAAAAGTTTAAGTACACTCTTTTGGCTAACATAATTAATTTGAATAAATTCATACAAAGAAATCCATTTGAATTGGTATATGGCATAGAGGCTAGAATGCCTATCAACATGGAATTACTCGTATATCAACTATTACAAGATGTAGATGATGATCAATATGATGCAATTTATCAAAGGGTCATGGCATTGAATGAGTTGGATGAGTAATAGAGAACTCCACAAGATAAAAAAAATTAGAACATAAACAGATAATGAAGTGTATGTTTGATAAAAGGATATTGCCAATGGACTCCTAGGTTGGTGATATGGTTTTTGATGGAATGCCAAGTTTGAGGATAAGGGAAAGCATAGAAATTTTGACCCTTTATGGCTTGGGCCTTATGGAGTACTTAGGAGGTATGGTATTAACATCTCATGGATCTACATGGAGAACTAATGAAGTTGCCTGTGCAGGTCAACATTTGAAATATTAATTTTTGTAAGTAATTATATTTCCTTTTTTTGGTAAATTTGAAGTTGTATATTTCATATTATTTATTGATAAGTATTGGCCCATGTTGGTCACGATGGTGTGTTACCTTCCCAATCCCAATTCATGTTTTATTTTATCAAATTTTGTTATATGGATCAAAGTTATCTAGATCCTTGTAGTGCCTACATGAGTCACTTGTCCTCAGCTAAAGCCACTATTAGGGCTTTTAAAACTTTTAGGGTTTTAAAAAAGTTATAAAATACTTTTCGGATCCTATTGTTTATAATTATGTATTAAGGATTGTTTTTTATCAATATTTTCCCTTTTAACCTTTGGTCTCAACATAAAAAGTGAAGTGGTTAATTTTTTTTGTCTTTGTTAGTGATTTGGGAAGGTTATAAAATATCCCCCAACATCTAACATACTAATGGCCAATAAATTTTAAAGGAATGAACTCATTATCTTTGTTGGAAGTTTGGGTTAGTTCACAAACCACTATGAGTTCCCAAAATGGGTTTGAGTGTTGATATCAAGAGTTTAAATGCTTGAAGGAGGAGGAAAGCAATGGAAAAAGTAAAGAATGGAAGGGCATTAAGTGTATTTTTGAGGTTTAGGGTGGTTCTATAACCACCCTAGGTTATCGAAAGTTATTTTAGAGCCGACATGTTTTATTGAAAAACCGAGACAAGTGAGGAAATTTTTATTTAGTGGAGGTTGGGGTGGTTTTAGAACCACCACAAGTTGTCTAAATTGGTTTGATTGCTACCATGTTTTATCGACAATCAAAATAAAGGGAAAGGGTGCAAGTGTTATGTTTGTTGGTAGTTTCCCATTGTTTTAGAACCATCTCCACATACCAACATGATTATGTTTTTGTGTGAAATATTCAACAAGAGGAAGAAAGGCAGAGTGTTGAGCATGGAGAATATTTGAGTTGGTTCATGGACCACTATGAGTTATCAAAATCGGTTTTATTGTTGATGATTTTCATCGACATACAAAAGAGGAACTTGAAGAGATATTACTTTATTAGTGAATTTCCATGGTTCATGAACCATGCCAAAGTGATGACACAACAAGAGCTTAGTGAATGTAATATAAATTTGTCAATAGTTAGAGGCAGTTTTATAACCAATTCCCTAGCCTGACGTATTTTTGAATGTGATCCATGGTATATTTATCAATAAAATTCCTTGGTTTTTGAATTACATGTGGTTGTTGATGGACCTCAAAGTGCTAATATGGGTTTGTTTCCCATGTTAGGTCTTTGTGTGAAGGAGTGTTACACTTTTAAATTTTTTTGATGGTTTTGTAACCACCTCCAAGGCCAAACATGGTTTCAAAATTTTCTCATACTATCGACAACTATTTAGAGGCCGATATCCAAGCAAGGAGGAACATGATACCCATTAGATTTGCAAAGGAAAAATACACACAAAGGGAACCTAGAATTATAATAAAAGAATTTTAAAAGGTTTTTGAGTACCAAATGTAATGGCATTGCTTTTACTCAACTGTCTACCCACCATTAATATAGGGGAACTCTCCTAGCTATCTTGCCCACATTGCATAGTTGTCCTTTATTTGAGGCACTCATTCTAGGTTTCATTGATTTTATTTATTACTATAGTTTTGTAGATTAGGTTTTTGCCTTGCTACTACTAAATGGAGTTTTTGGCTCATTTTTTAGGGATTGGATGGCACAAAAAAATAAATAGAGAGAACAATCAAGGGTTGATTTTTGAAAGGAAAAACTAGTTTTTAGAGCATCTATAGGGAGGTATAGATTGTATCAACTATTACAAAGGTTATTATGGACTTGTTATTCAATTTTAATTTTTTATTAGTGTATGAACACAATCATAAAATATATCTATTGTGAGATATTTTCTTCAATACATTTGTTGTCAATGTAAATTTCATTTGATGAATGAGAAAACATTCTAAAATTGTTACATATTTGTGTAATGGACCTTTCATGTTTACATATGATTTTGTGAAAATCATTAATGGATAACTAAGTATAAAAAATTGGTAACATTGTATTCATGAAATGATAGGTTAGAAATCTATATTAGCTCTCCATAATGAAATCATTTATGGGTTGTGTATATTTAACCTATCATCATTTCTTGCGGGTTCATTTTTATTGTATCATCACATGATAAGCTAGAGATCAATTATTCTTTCCATAGAGCTTTGTATCAACATTCTAAATTTTTGCCTATCTTGCATAAGCATGTTCCCTTACTGAATATTGTGTCTTTACATACAATTATCATCTCTTCATAGTTTTTAGAGGGATTTGTAGCAAACATATCAATTATGTTTAGTAAGCACGAATTATCAAAAGGAGATGGATGTATTGTGTTGTTTTTGTGAGATGTATTATGAGCGTTCCAAGTAGTGAAGTATGAGTCAAAGAATATTATTTCTCTTTTTAATTCTAAACTATTTTTCTAGTCAATTTTGTCCATTTTTGGTGTATTCCTAATCCAAAGGAATCCATGTACATGTGTGGTCTCTCAATGTTTCCATTTGTACTTATACCAATAATATTTTGTACAAAGGATTTTCTTAATGAAATATTATGAATCATCAAAGTAGATATAGGGATCTGATATGCGGGTTATTAATTATGTTATTTGTGCAATTTTTGCTGGTTTTCATTCTAAATATTATGTCATTTAAGATTAATTGTAAATTTGGCAATTTTGTATCTACAACACTTAATGTGAAAACTAGAGTGGAATATCATATTTAGTTAATCATATCCAATAGCTCAACATGACACTTATTTGAATATGATCTTTTACCTCTTATATAATATCCAAAATGCATAAGTTGTGTAAGGCCTTTCTAACATCTAGTTAACTTGGTGTTTGCAAGAAGACACACAATTCAAAGGATGGGTTCCTAATTGGATAGTTCACCAAACCTTCACAAAAGGCTTCATTTAATTATCAACTAGGGCTCATAATATTTTGACAGTGTTGACACTATATATGCATCTAAGGATCCTAACTACTTCCTATATCAATGAAACATAGGTGGTCACACATATACTGAAAATGGTAAAAGTTGAGAAAGGAAATAAAGCATGTGATTGCAAAATAAAGGAACTAACATAAATCTATTGCTTATGTTGTGGGTACTTACTGCTCAATACTGTAACTATTAATTATCAAATATGAACTTGCAACTAACTAATACTTCTAACTTTTGACTACTAGCTTCTTACTTCTAACTCCTCTGGAGAATAACTCAATGTAACGTTACAAAATAGAATTCATAAAATTCACATGCATAGAATTAAAATCTTATCTTAAATGAATTCAATAATGCAACATCTAATCTATTAAAAAAAAATAAGATGCTTTGGCAACACCTCGAGTGGCCCTTTCTTGAGTTGTTGCACCCATAAAATATATCAAATATACACTACTCCATCAACAATTCATGCTAGTGCACTAAACTCCTTTATTGAATAAAAATTGAACTTCTTATAGTTTGACAAGAATCTCTAAAAGATTTCTCATTCAATGGTACATATCCATTATAACTTGATAATAAAAACTAATATCAATTAACTATTAACTACCAGAAACAATCACTCTGATATTGCTACTAGGTATTCTCTTCAACCACCAACCCCAATATATAGGCTCGGGAGGAGTCTTATTTACACAAGGACTAAAAATAGAACATAAATGCATACGTCCACTCTCCCTTAAGGATAGAAAGAGGATAATTCTTTAAAACAAAAAATAATAAATATGCAACAAAAGAAGGAAAATCAAACTAGGACTCTGCCCCTAATGGTTAACCGCCATGATGGGAACATGTTTCATGGAAACTGTCAAGTCATGGGTCGCTTCTATTTGGAACAAACTTCTTCTTCTAGTTGTCTTATTTGTGGATAAAAGTGCATTTGCAATGACTCATGGCTGATTATTCAAATATCCACCTTCGTTTCCCTCTAGAACTATTGTTCTCCAATTATTCTAGATCTCCCTTGTAACTATCCATAGTCCTTTGCTACGAGCTACATTATTCTTGGCTGCAATATGTTAGTTTTACTACCAAGGAATTCACATCTTTAACAATCACAATTAAACCATAAAAAATATGACATCCTACTTGTCCTCAAGCAAATTTTAAGACCAAAGGTTATATCAAAGAGCTATCTCCCTAAAATTAGCTACAATTCCAACTTCCTTTAAATCTATTTCAAATAATAGGTTTTTTGATCCACAAGCTTTGCCAGTCTGGTGTTCTTTTCTACTTCTTCCTCCCCACATTTCTTCCATGTCCAATGTGGTATTGGAAAGAGGAGAATAGGTGGATGAAAGATGAGTGGAAACCATGTAGCTCCATATTTCCTTACAATGTCTATGTACTTATGAGATCTTCATACAATGAATACAAAATTATAAAGGGATGTGGCTCATTTTTCTTCAACTCGGATATTAACTCTTCCCATTTTTCTACACAAATTTGAAGGCTGCATTAATAGGTCCTATAGCTAATCTCTTCATCCTCACATAATCCTAATCTCTGATATTTATTATCTTCTTTTCCACACCTCTGTAATCCAAAAGTTCTATCCATTCTTCTATGATTGCATTCGGATCCGTTGATTCTTTTTCTAGCCATAAAGCAATAGATTTTTCCTTTCCAATGTATTCTTATAAAATTTCACCCCTTTGTTGTTCATTTCTAATGTAGGAGGCCAAATCTCTGATTTTTAGATCTCCTACAAAAATCAAGGGATTCTGGGCAATCTCATCTGAAAGAATATAATTATGCAGGTAGAATTCACAAAACTGATCTTGCATTTCAAGGGTGGAATCACAAAAAGTTTCTAAAAACAATAATTTCCAATTCATTGCTACAAGAAGGTCACTAATTAATTGGCTAAACTAAAAACACAAACAATTTTTTTGTAGAAATAAGGTATTAACCCTAACAGGCGCCCTGCACTTTAGCAATTATGCAGTTTTGTTTGCTATTTCCTCAATTTTCACCTTCAACCTTTTTACTTCATTTTTTTGTTTCTCCAATGCTTTGTTGTGTTTGGAAATCATTTCATTTTTCTCCCTTTCCCACTCTTTATTTTTGGGAGAATTCTTGTGTTTTATCGAAAGCTCCACACCCAAGGACACCACCGTTGGCCCAGTGGGGGTTATGATCAGAGGAGTTGGGCCTTGGGATACTAGTTCTTTGTTTTTTGTTTCTACTATAGCAAGTTGTGACAATACCTCCAATTTTGGTCCATGCTCAAAATTATAGAGCTTCTCCTCCAATTATTGCATCCCTCTCACCCTCCTCTTGTTGATGTGTTTTTAACAATTATTCCAATTATTTTATTCTTTCTATTGCTTCTTGTAATTATTTGCTAATATTCCTTTGTTTAATAAAAAGTTCTTTATCCTTTACTAAAAACTATTCATCCCTTGTTGAATTTGTATAATCAGAACCCTTTGAAATAAGGCTTCTTGGGGATCTCCTTCTCATTTTCTTAGCCACAAAAACATCCTCTGAATCAAATTCAGAGGTACTAGTAAAATACCAAGATTGTACAACAAGTGTCTTTACCTTATCACCAGAGGCATTCTCCTCTGAATCTTTATCTATTTCTACCATTACAACATTCTCTTCCTTCTTTTTAATTGATCCTCTCATGGCTCCCTTCTTCTTTATGTGATGTGATCGCCTCCTAGATTATGTGGGTCTCTTCTGCCCTTTTTCAGGTGTAGAAGAAGAGGCTCCACCTTTTTCTTTTCTTGCCTTTTTATCATTTTCTGGAAACAGGGTTTCTTGCTTGTCCTCTGTTGCGGGTTGCCTAGTAGAGGCTATATATAAATTATGTTTCTTGCCATCCTCATTCCTCTAGTTCTCTCGTGCTATGGGTAGGTGATGCAGCAATAGAGCCAAAGGGAATTTCTCTTTCTAAAGAAAGAGAAAATTCTTCCATTATTTTTTCTTGGCCCCTGTTATCCTCATTGGGCACTTTAAGGAAACTATTGATATTGTTACAATTAAGAAAAATTTCCCAAGGAACATTTGGAAATTGAGTCCTAAGACTCCTCTTTATCAACAATGTAACCAAATAGAAATGAGACACTGTTGTATTGTTTCTTTTCCTCTTGTACTCAGACGACATTCTCTTTAACAGATTATACAAGAAATTAGGAACATTTACATGCCTACCATGGCAAAGGTGGCTTAACAGTTTGAAATGAACTATATGAAATGGTGAAAAATAGGTAGGTTGATTATTTTATAAAAGGGGTTCACCACAACCTATTTATCCAATTTCATTCAAGGAAATGAGATCCAAGAAATGAGATGACTAACAACCAAAAAGGTGAGTCAAATCAAGGTATGAATCAACAAATTTCCTCTTTGTGCAAGGAAAGGGGTATGATTTTAATAACACTTTGGGGAGAAATTTTAAAGCCATCAAACAAACTCCAAAATGCAAGCTATAAAATGCAAATGAAGGACAATAATCAAAACTGACAAAACCAATAATCAAAAGGCAGATTTGAAAAGGAGAGAATAATGTGTACCTTTCACCAAAAGTCACTTTTTGAGGCTCACTAAGGACTCATTCACCCTATGGCGAATGGGTCCTAGCTACGGCTCTGCAAAAATCCTTTTTGGGTTCTCTTCTGCTGTGTCTACACTCCCAGATTCCCAATTTTCACTATCGAACAACTGGAAATAAATCCTGTAGAAGAGTTTCGGTGAGATGACAAATTTTCTTGTAACTTTCTTCAATTTTTCTCTTCAAGGGATCTTTCACCTAAAATCTGCAATCACACATCAAAGAGATAAAAATGTTGTTTGTTAGGTGAATGGGGGTTTGCCTTGGTCAAACCCTATTTTGGTAATTAAACCTTAAAATGAAATAGAAAAACATGAAGGAATGATGAATGGACAACACTATGTCACTGATCACCAAACCTCTTATTTGAACCTTGGATTGTAGATCTACAACTAGCATGAATTGGCTTCAATAGATGTGGATTTTGATCATGAAACTTGTCTTGAAACAATGTCTTTGATATGCTTGAATAGATCTTGAACTCTACATCACCATATTAGCTCAAACAACATGCATGATGCAAGAAATCTTCGACATGATAATGAAATCTTGATTGCTGCAATAATCTTCAATAAATCTGCCCTTGAATGCCTTGAAAATGCTCTTGAAGTGCTCTTGAACTCATAAACTTGCTCATAAAATTTCTAGGTGAAACATAGTGAAATGACCTTATATTTATACATATCTTAACATTAATTCCAGAAATTCAAATATCACAAGCTGACATCTAAATATACATTTGAAATCATTGAAATACTGTCAAAAACATAATTTGAATTTAGGTCCTAGGTGCAAGTGAGGACCCATTCACCCTATGGCGAATGGGTCCTAGGTCACTTACCTAGGACACACATTTCTTAATGTTAAACATTATGCTATGGAATTTATGAATGTTGAGTTTTCCTCTTCATAAATTGTAATTAATTATTCTTGGATTTGAATTAAAGGGGTTAACCTTAATTAATTAATGAAGCCCTAAATTAGTGTGAAAGTGTAAAGGTACACCTTACAACACCAAAAAATGAGGCACAATTAAGTCCATTTTGATTAAAAGGGCCCTAAACTTAATGTGAATATGTAAAATACATATTACAACACTAAATTAAGGCATCATTAAGTTCATTTTATTATTAATTATTCATTCCCAAATTAAGTGTGAAAAAGGGATACTTTTTCCTACACTACGGTATAATAAAAATTGTCTACCATCACATGTCAAATAGTTAACTATATAAGAAGCGACTAATGCCCAATCTAGGGTAAAGATAATCATTTAGTACCTTGTGAAGAAGAATCTAGGTTTTCTCCTAGTTGGGATAATTTGTTTCTTATTGCAATGGCATCTGCCCTAAATGGGAATTCTTCTCCTATCCTTGGCAATCTAGATACTTCAGCTATGGGTGCCTCTAAGTCATCTACCCTTAATCCCATAACAATTACTTCATCATTTTGTAATGTGGCTACAAATTGCTGGGTCATAACCTCATTAAATTTTGCGAGCTTCAAAAAATATTCTAACCAAGCAACTTGCTATTTAAAATGGGAAAAACTAGCCTGTTATCCAACAACTGGTTATGTACTATTGGCTTTCTGTGTATTATATCACCTCCCATGATAATGCTCTACTATTTTAAAGTCTCTTCACAATTTTTCTCTATTATTCTCATTTTATCACCCCAATTACACTACTTATGCTCTGTTGTATTCTATAACATCCAAATACACCTCTCAATTTCTCTACTAAGCTCTTTGTATCTTGGTGATGATGAAAAATAAAATGGAGGAAAATAGAACAGTAGAAAAGTTTGAAATGATAAAAATAATTGAGGAATAATCTTGAAACCCCCCAACTAAGCCTACTAAGTGTCCTCACTTAGCTCATACGGATAGGCGAAGATATAAATAGAAAGTACTGGAAATTTAAAATATGCTATTTGACATGCTTGAATGAACAAAAAATATTCATAAAATTAGTAAGCTTAAATGAGAAGTATGATTGCTAAGGCATAGTGTACCTATATTTATTATTTAAATTGATTTGTAACTCATGTGGAGAAGCTAGATTCCGTTGTGCAAGCATATTTTGAAAAGACATTTCGTGATGGATATGAGTTACATGCCATTATTACATGAGATGGAATGAAGTGTATTTATGACACATGTGAATTATGGTGGAGAGACGAAAGAAAAAGGTTGTGTAGAGTACACTTTGGATGAAGTGATAGTTATTCCAGGGTACAGTGAGAAGGTGATGTGATGGATTTGGCTGCATGTGGTAAAGTGGATATGTAGTTTGGTACATGTACAAAAAATATGATGAAAATAAAAAATGAATTGATATTTATTATGATTGATATGTGAATGCTATAGGTGCATGTAACAACAGGTCCCTTTATGATAGTTATTTTGGTTCATGTTGCTCTAGGTCCCTTCTGCTTCTGCTCACTGGCAAAGAAACGAAGATTACCAATTGTCACTTGTGCAATGCGTGCACATGAAATATGTGATGAAATTATACCTATTGAACATCAATGGGCGAGCTATGTAGCTCATCTAGTGATTCATTTGTAGAACTGGTTGTCTATGTTGCTAAATTTTTAATTGTAGGTTCAAATTTTTGTTGTAATGAAAGAAGGAATTCATCCTTTTGTAATGGTTTCTTATAAAGCTTCAATTTGTGACCATTGACTAGCAATGAGAACCCCACTTTATCAATTGTTTGTAGATGCATTGCTCCATTTGGGAAGACTGTCTATATTTCATATGGGCCAAGCTATCTGGTTTACAATTTCCTTTTGTAATCTTTGTATTTGGAGTCATAAAGTAGAGCCCAATCACCTGCACTGAATTCCTTTGTCTTAATAAACTAATAGTTCCAATGGATTTTTGATTTTGGATAACTTCAATAAGGTGAATAGCTTCCATTCTTATTTCATCCAACACATTCAAGTTGTGAAATCTCTCCTATTGTGTTGTTGACAAATCCATGCCTAATTTGACTGATGTCCTCAATGTCTTATACTCAAATTCTATAGGAAGTGTTTCCTTCTTACCATGCACCAGTTCATATGGTGTAAAGTTTGTTGTGGTCTTCCACCCAAACTGCCTCAGATAATCTGGCTGGCCAATCCTTCCTATGAAGTTGCACTTTCTTTGTGAGGATGTTTTCAATTTCCCTATTGGTGACTTCCACTTGCCCATTTTCTTGAGGGTGATAAGGTGTTGACCTTCTATGCCTAATCTCATATTCTTGAACTAATTTTCTAATCATATTTGATGTAACTGAAGTCCTTGGTCTGTGAAAATTTCTCTTGGAACTCCATATCTTGTGAATATGTCTTCATAGAGAAAATTTGCCACATTCCCATCTCTTGCAAACTATAGAGCCTTAACCTCTACCCATTTTGTAAGGTACTCTATGTAGACCAATATGTACTCTTTATTGTTTGATGTCGGTGAAATGGGGCCAATAAATTCTAATCCCCATTTATCAAATGGTGTTATTGCTAACTATGGATGAAATGGTATTTCATATATTTTTGTTGGTCTTCCCATTCTTTTACATCTATCACAGCTCTTGGTATATTTTATTGCATCTTTATGAACATTGGGCCAATAATAGCCAGTATTCATAATCTTAAGAATTTTCCTTTTTTGCTGCAAAGTCTCATTATGTTGTCTGGGCCTATGTAGAATAAGCATCCAACTATCCATGAGTAGGGAAAACTCTTATGAACTAGTTGCCTTTTTTTTTTTTTTCCCTTGGTGAGAAATGGGGTGGTTTTTTCCTACTACAAGATAGTTGGCAATATCTGCATACCAAAGTGTATGTAGAGTTAGATAAAATAAATGCTCATATGGGAAGGAGTCATCAATAACATCTTCTTCTAATTTGGTTGGTAGTCTAGATAGAAAATCTGCCACTACATTGTCTTTACTTGGCTTATCTAGAATGGTAATGTCAAATTATTGTAGTAACAATAACCATCTGACAAGCCTGCCACCAACCACTGGTTTGTTCAAGAGATACCTTATTATTGTATGATCATTATGTATGAACACTGAATACCCTATAATATAATGTTTGAATTTATTTATTACATGAACCATTGTTAACATCTCCTTTTCAGTCATTGTATAATTGAGTTATGCCCCTTGAATATTTTTTCTGATATAATATATGTATGGCATACTCTTTGTTTCCTTCGTTTTGTCCCAGCACTGCTCTTATTGTAAAATCAAAAGCATCTATATGAATATGAAGAGGGAGATTCCAATTTTGTCCTCTTAAGACAGGTGTCTTAGCTAGTGTTGCTTTGAGAGCTTCAAATGTAGTTTGAAAAGCAGTTGTCCATTCAAACTCTACATCTTTAGATAATAGGACAAATACTGGAGCTGCAATTTTACTAAAATCTTGGACAAATCTTTTGTAATATCCAGCATGGCCAAGAAAACTTCTAACATCCTTTTATCTTTGAGGCACAGGGAATGTTGAAATTACCTCAATTTTGTTGGGGTCTACTTGTATTCCTTTATTTGACACAAAATGTCCCAAAACAATCCCCTCAGTTATCATCATGAAGCATTTCTCATGAATCAGGGACAAGTTATTTTCTTAACATCTCTTTAGTATCTTCTCCAAATTTCCAAGTGCTTCATCATAGGTATTCCCACACGTTGTGAAATCATCTATGTAAACCTCCATGGAATCATGTGCAAAGTTTGAGAATATGTTTAGTACCCCCCTCTGGAAAGGTGGATGGTGCATTGCATAGCCCAAATGACAAGATAAAATAAGCATATGTACCCCAAGGGCATGTGAAATTTGTATTGTCTTGGTCTTTTGAGGCTATCTTAATTTGTTTGTAGCCACTAAATCTATCCAAGAAGGAAAATTACTTCTTGCCTGCTAATGAATCAAGTACTTGGTCAATGAATGGAAGTGGAAAGTGGTCTTTCCTAGTTGTAACATTTAACTCATGGTAGTCTACATAGACTCTCCATTTTCCTCCTTTCTTAGGTGCAATCACTAGTGGAGACACCCACTGACTATTAGAGATAGGATAGATAAATCATGCATCCAACATTTTTTGTAATTCTGATTTGACTATATCTTAGACTATAGGATTCATTCTCCTTTGGGGTTGTCTAACTAGTTTGAAACCATCATCAATGTAAATCCTATGCATGCACAAGTCTAGGTCTATCCCCTTCATATCATGGTAATCCCATGTAAAGGTCGATGCATGTGCCTTCAGCATAGTCAACGGTGAGGTATGTTGTGTAGCAGTTAGTTGACTATTTACATTCAATAATTTGCCCAACATAATTTCTAAGGTCAAGGATAATGCTTGAATGGATGAAATTTCAAGTCCAACTATGTTTGGAATGCAATGATGTGTAACAAAGTGTGGAAAATTTAGGAAACTGACTCAGATGAATCAGTAGGGATTATATTCTACAAAGGATCTTGCAAACATATTAGATAGTCATGTTGTTGTGGGTCCCTACCATAGTTGTTTTGCATGATGTTTGCAATAAGTTCATCTTCATCTTAGTTTTCTAATAAGGGGTTGCATTCAATAGTCATCAAATTTTGTAAGGATTACTAATCTTCCTCATCTAGGGTTGGCTAAATAGATTGTTCTAGGTTTGCATATGGATGGGATAGTGGATAAAGGATTAATTTATTAGTTACATCCCCATTGGAAATGATCATATTTCTAGACCTACAACCTATGAAGGCATCTATTGTTGCCAACCAAGGTCTACCTAAGATGAGGGGATATCCTGCATGATTAGATTTAGTTTGCAATACCATAAATTCTACAAGGTACTCCCATGAATCTAATGTTATTATCAAATTTTCAATGATTCCCTCGAGTTTGACTGTGGACCTATCTGCCAACTATAACACAGTAGATGTAGGCCTGAGCTATATTAACCGTAATAAGTTCATGGTTTCTTTGGTCATTATATTAATAGTTTCTCCTAAGTCAATCAAGGTGTTCTTAATGAGTGTCGTTTATTTTGAAGTCCACTATAGGGCTCCCAGGATCTGCATACTTGGGGATGGTTATGTTTCCCAATATAATGTTTGCAAGTTATCCTAAGACATGTACAGTTTGAGGGTCTTTTCACTTTTTGATTGGATTTTGGAGGTATAGTTCTCTCACTATTTAAGTATCATTAGGAACTTCATTAATAGCCTCGATGAGGATTATTTTGATGCAAACATCCTTGAGTTGTTCCAACAGATCAATTTCAACTTTTGATTGATGTTTTTGGACTACTAATTGTTAGAATTTTGAAAAAACCATAAACCACGAGCCACAGGATCAAACAATGAACAAAGACACCTTTCTTGCAAGATATCTACAAACAAATAATTGCTATATTCCTCAACAAGAAGAAGCTACAACAATGAACCTCGAGAATCTTTAAGGAAAACAAAAGTATTCAAAGGTTCAAAGTTCTATCAAAAGGCATGAAAACTTGTGAGAGCAGAAGAAGGATAATACAATGAGGGTTGAGTGCTATATAGGATCTAAACCCTAAATTATAAAGGTATTAGATCAGGACAAGTGTCAACATCACATGCGATGAGACAAAATGATCTAATAATAGCTCACTTCAGTTAACATAGAAAAGCACTTAGTTAATTGAATAAATAATTCCTAAGTTTAGCTTAAGTGTACGAGAATAAATTAGACTAATAATTAATTAAAGAGTAATTAATTATTAGCTAATGCATGATTACTCTAACACCCCCTTAAGATGAACTTAGGGAGTAACTAAAAACCCTAAAAAAAGAATGCATGATGGGTCCCGACAAACAAGGCCTAGTGAGGTACCCATGTACAAACAAAAATCTCTCAAAACTGGAGAAAAGGAGAAAACCACATGGGAAAAATTCCTCTCCAAAAGAGAGAAAGGTGAATGAAGGATTGGAAAAGCCTCCAAATCAAGGTGAAAGACTAAGAAGCCTCCAACCGAAATAATGTCCTGAAAAAAGGAACATGTAGAACATCACTAAAGCATGAAGAAGTTGTAGATTGTTGTCGAAAGATGGCTGATATGGTGCTGAAATGAAGAACCTCCTATGGAACAAATGATGATCAAGATCAAGATAACAAGAATTTGCATGAGTTCCCTCAATGACACTACTCAAATCAGATGGATAATAAAGGAAAACATCTAAAATTCAAAGATACAAATATCGGGATCAAGAAGACAATAATCTGCATGAGTGCCCCCAACAACACTACTCGAATTAGATGGAAAACAAAGCAAAACATCTGGAATTCAAAGATACAGGTGGTACATGAATCTACATGAGTGACCCCAATGAAACTACTCAACATGCAAGATGCAAGTAAAAAATATAAGTGCTAATAGTCTAAAGAACATTGATCATGAGAGAGACAATAATTTGCATGAGTTTCCTCAATGACACTACTTGAATTAGATGTCAAACAAAGGAAAAACACGCTAGTAGAATTTGGGAAAATAAATGACTACATGACTAAAACTTTTAGTCGCGACAACTAAAAATGATAATTCTACTATTTTTTTGCAACACAACTATAAATGACTAAATAAATGACTAATTTGATCGTTAAATAAAAAACACAACTAAATAATTAGTCACACAAATAAAAATTTGAAGTTGTGCTCCCAATTTACCTCTTCCCCACCATTTAGAAATGTCATTACAATTAAAAGTAATACATAAAACATTTGGAAGATTTGAAACTATGAAAAAGATTTGTGTCTTTATCCTTCATAGGGAAGGGTTTCTCCTCGCCACTCCAAGGAGAAAAGACCAACACCACACAAACCATATCCGAACACTGAAGGAAATCTGCAGGTATAGCCCGGAATTTGTTCACACATCACCAAAAGTTTTAATGGAAGCATATGCCATTATTTTCAAAGCGGAAGGCTCCAACGTGGCCACCCTCTACAAAGAGCTGAGAAGCTTTCTTGAGCCTCTTAATGGACTGTTAGGATTTGAAGGCAAAGACAACGTAGTTATGTCCATAGTGAAAATTCATGGGCTTGCTAAGCATTATGTACCATTTTTGTGTCGTTTGTTGAAGGTTTCTTGCAACAATTTAACCAACAAAATCTCATCTTCAGAAATGGAGCAGAAAAGAGACGATGAATTGTTTAGAAACACAAAATTAGCTCTAGATTGTTCTGATGCCCTATGTCTGTGTATTTTAAGAAATCCCCACAAAATAGAAGTTCAGAGGTATTGCATGGTGAGGCATTTGATGGCCTGGAAGCAGTTTACTGAATCAAGGGAGGAATGTTGGGTTACACTCCACACTATGCATCTTAAGGTAGTCCCTCAACACTATGCATCTTAAGATTTTATGGCTAGACTAGTTGCAATTCTTTTGAAAATTTAGATAGGTTTGTCCCTTGGAAGGGTGCATCCTAACATTCTTTTAAGAACTTCTTAGTTAATGATGTTGTGTATTTTGCAAAGTTGAGATTGATCGTTATCAACATTAGGATAAATTATAAAGCAAAATCATATAGAATTAGTCTCTTTTTCTTGCTGAATAAATCTATATTAATCCCCTTCAAGGATGTGGTGCACCTATTTGGAGACACATGAAATAAGAAATCAAATATCTAAGTATATTTCAAAAGTCAAATATTAGCATATGGATTTCTTTGGGCAGATTAGTGGCAGCAAGATCCATATCTCCCTATTGATACAAAATCTTTTGTCATAAGGTATCAGACAGTCCAATCCATGATTCAATATCAATAACATACTAATAATATCCAAAGCTATTTTTTACTTTTAATAATAGTTGTCATTAGAACTAAGCCATATGTACTTGGAGTATCCCCTACAATAGGATTCCAACTAAAAAACTTGTGCCAACACTTAAAAGTAGACATTTACATTATTTTGTTTGCTTGACATCTTGCTTGGGTGGAAAGGAGCTTAGATCATAGAGGCTCTTAAACCTAAATTGGTTTTGCATACCTTCTTAATAAAGTTTCTTTGTGCCTTATATTTTGTTTGATTTATTTATTTTTGATGATAGATAAGTATTATTGTGTGGTTTCAGTAATTTTTGTTGTTTTTTGCTATTGTTTTTTGAGTAGTTTGGATCTCTTTCATAAGCTCTAGATTATGTTTGAAAAGAAAAGAAACTAAGATTCTGGCCTTTTGGTTAAATCCTCGGGTTCTAGTTGCTTTCAGATTTAGTTATTTTTAGCTCACACTCCAGTGTTTATTTCAACACACATATTAACAGGTTTACTTTTAGTAGCAAATGTTGGTATTCATATTCAAACCTTTATGTCCATATTTTGAGTCTAAAACTTTAAACCTTAGATTTTTGAGCCACGAAAGCAGGTTTTTGTTGGCAACCAATTTTGCATTACATCATGAGAATAGACATTTGTTTACGTTGACTTCAAATGAAATCATGAGGTTTGGGCGAGTATGACAGTTGGAGGTGATTTTACTGCATAAAATTCAGCAAAGAGAAATATCCTTCTATGCCACCAAGAAGTGCATGAAATGATGAATGACAACAAGCACTTGTTTGAATGAGTAGTGACAGTTCTTGAGCCCCTCTGAGAGATTTTCATGCAAGAAGATTTAGTTAACTACTCCAAGACATCGGTTGAGATTATCAAGGAGTTTCAATGAGAGAAATCAACATGTTTGTCCCTTCTACACCTAGAAGAAAGTGAAGCCAACTGAAGCATGTTTATCTGGATGATCTTGATGAGGTGGAAGCAAATTTTGTAAGGAGATTGAAAAAGGGCACTGATAAATACAAAGGTAAGTTACTTTTTAAATGTTTCCATTATGGAAAGATAGGTCATTATGCTTCTAAATGTCCAATCAAAGTTGCAAATGACAAACCTAAGGATCATAAGGAAAATTTGTCAAGAAGAGTTATTATGTTGAAATAGACAATGGTGTATTTGATGATGAAGAATTTGACTATCCTAATAAGAACAATGATGAATTCTTGTTCATGGCTCTAAAAGGTAGAACTAATTTTGCTAATCCTAAAAGATGTGTGAAGGAAATTGCTTCGGTAATAGGTCACAACATTGAAGGAACTATGGTGATTGCTTTACATGTAAGAGAAGAAAGAAATTACTAGATAATTGATAGTGGATGCTCAAACCATATGACAGGTGATAAGAGTAAGATTGTTAAACTTCAAAAGTATGATGGTGGTCTTGTGAAGTTTGGTGATGATACATCTACTAAGATTTGTGGAAAAGGTTCAATTAATTTCGATGGCAAGCATAAAATAGATGATGTTCTTTATGTCAAGGGTCTCTAGCATAATATTTTAAGTGTAGCACAAATTTGTAGTAGAGGATATAATCTTTTGTTTCAAGATGGTGGTTGTGAAATCAAAAAAGGAACCTTTGGTACTTTGGTTACTATTGGAACAAGGATAAAAGGTAATGTCTATTAGCTCAAAGGTAGTGGTGTTGAGTTCTTTATGTCCCAAATCAATGAAAGCTGGCTATGACATAGAAGAATGGGTCACATCAATTTTGACAGCCTAGTGAAGATTATTTCTACTAATGGTGTGAGATATTTTCCAAAGATTACAAATCCTATCAATGCAACATGCAAGGAATGTCAATTAAGAAAGAAAATAAAGAAGAGGTTCAAGAATAAAGAATATTCTTCTGCAAGTCCTTTGGAGTTGGTGTATACAAACCTATGTGGACCTACTAGAATAAGAAGCTCATATGGTGACAGGTATTTCATGCTATTGATTGATGATTGTGCTAGAATGACTTGGGTGACATTTCTCAAAGAAAAATTAGAATCTCTACATAAGTTTAAGGCATTTAAGTCTATGGTTGAGAATGAAATGGATGTAAAAATCAAATTCTTAAGGTCTGACAAAGGTGGTGAGTTAACCTCCAATGAGTTTAATAGTTTTTGTGAAGATCATGGAATAAAGAGACACTTGTCAGCTCCTAAGACTCCTCGACAGAATGGAGTTGTGGAGAGGAAGAATAGAATATTTCAAGAAGCGACCGGGACAATGATGAAGGAAACAAATCTATCAGATATCTAATGGAGAGAAGTGATTCATACCGTACTCTACATTCTTAACAGAGGTTGAGCAAGAGTGAACAGTTCAAAGACTCCCTATGAGTTATGGTATGGTAAACCTCCTAGTGTAAAGTATTTCAAAGTTTTTGAAAGAAAATGTTTTATGATAAGAGATGAAGAAAACTTAGGAAGGTTTGATGTAATATATGACGAAGGAATATTCCTTGGATACTCTACAAGAAGCACAATTTATTGGTGCTATAATAAAAGTTTGAAGAATATTGTTGAAAGTGTAAGTGTTAAGGTGGATGAAGAACCACTACAAAGTTCAGTCTGATGGAAGGATATGAATTTGATGAATCCCCTTGCAGTGAAGAAGAAAAGGATGAAGATAAGGAAAAACAAATGATATTTGAAGAGGAAGAAGCTCCATAAAAGATCCATAAGACTCCTAAGTATGTGCTAAAGAATCATTCTAAAGATTCGATCATTGGAGATAAAGAAATAGTGTGTTGACAAAGAGAAGAGCAACTATGATAGAGGAACATGTAAATTTTTGTTTACTTTCAGAGGTGAAACCTAAAACAGTGACTGAGGCATGCAAAGATGTGAATTGGATCAAGGCTATGAAAAAGGAATTGGAATAGATTGAGAAGAATCAAACTTGGGAATTGGTCCCTGGACCAACAAATAAGAATGTGATAAGAACTAAATAGGTTTTCAAGAACAAATTAAATGAGGATGGAAAAGTTGTCAAAAACAAGGCTAGACTTGTGTGTAAGGGCTACTCACATGTAGAAGGAATAGATTTTGAGGAGACAATTTCTCCGGTGGCAAGGATTGAAGCCATTATTTTTTTTTGGCTTTTGCATCACATAAAAACTTCAAAGTATATCAAATGGATGTAAAGTTTGCATTCTTGAATGGTGACTCAGAAGAAGAGGTACACATTGAACAACTGGAAGGATTTCAGTTATCAGATGATTTTGATATGGTCTATAGGTTGAAGAAGGCATTATATGGACTCAAACAAGCTCCTAGAGTGTGGTATGAAAGGCTAGATAAATACTTGTTGTAGCAAGGATTCAACAAAGGTATTGCATATAGTAATCTTTACTTTAAGGTTGAAGGAGAATGAATATTGATTGTGGTAGTGTATGTGGATGACATTATCTTTAGAGGAAATGAAGGTATGTGCTAGAAGTTTTTATAGGAAATGCAAAAAGAGTTTGAGATGTCAATGTGTGGGGAGATGGATTTCTTCCTTGGATTACAAATTAGTCAATTAGAAAAAGGTATTTTTATTTCACAATCAAAATATGTCAAGGAAATGTTGAAGTTTGGAATGGAGGATTCTAAACTAGTGTGTAGCCCTATGGTTACTGGTTGTAAGTCGAGAAAAAATGATTAATCTCCCAAGGCTGATCAAAGAAAATATAGATCAATGATTGATGGATTACTATATCTAACTGCTTCTAGATCAGATATTATGCATGTAGTTTGTCTTGTGGCATGATTTCAAGAAGATCCCAAAGAATCTCATGTTGTATAAGTGAAGAGGATATTTATATACTTGAAGGGCTCTTCAGACTATGGTTTGTGGTATCCTAAGGATATTCATTTCTCCTTGAGTGCATATACAAATGTAGATTGGGAAGGTTGTACATATGACAAAAGAAGTATAAGTGGCGGTGCTTTCTTTCTTGGGAGCATATTGGTTTCTTGGTTGAGTAAGAGGCATGATTTAGTGTCATTATCTACTGTAGGGGTAGAGTATATTACAACAAGATCATGTTGCACACAAGTGTTGTGGATGAAGAAAACATTGAAAGATATCAAAGTATCATATGATGAACATGTATCTATTTTATGTAATAATTCAAGTGCTATCAATATCTCAAAGAAATCGGTAATGAATTCAAGAATAAAACATATATCTATTTGATATCACTTTCTAAGAGATAAAGTTGCAGAGAATGAGGTGAAGATAGAATATGTGCCTATAAAGGATCAAGTTGTAAATATATTTACAAAGGCTCTTCCAAAAGATACTTTTGAGTATCTCTAACATAAGTTAGGGGTTATTGCCCCTCCTTTCAACTAGATGCGTACGTTAGTGCATCTATTCAAGTGAGAATTCAAGATACATTCTTGGTCTTGGACTGATGTTGAAGGCTACCTCTCAGGGGGAGTAGGTAGTAGTGTTGTTGGTTGGTGCAGTCAGATGGAGCATATTTTGTGCCCCTAAGGGGGAGAGTGTAGAAAAAGTGAGTGCAATAAAGAGAGAGAGCAGTTGCTTGTTGGTGTTGCAAGTGATGTCAAAGTGATGTATGCATATGTCAAAGGAGGAGAACAGGAAATAAAAATGTTCAATGTAGATGATGTGTGAAAGGTGTAGATGTTACCATTTGAATGTTGTCAAAGGGGGAGAGAAAAAGAGTACAATGTAGAAAAGAGAGAACAGTGAAAAATGTGAAGTATGAAAGAAAGAGAGTTGGATGAGTCTATGACCCTTTTCCATTGATGTAAAAGGGGGAGAGAGTTGGTTGAAAAATGATAGTGAAAAAGAGCATTGTAGGAGAGAGCGAAGTCTAAAAAACATAGAGGGAGAGTAATGGTTGAAGAACTCCTTAGATAGGGGGAGAGATTATAGAGAGAAGAAACCTGTAAAGCAGAAGTAAAAGAAAAGAGAGTGTGAAGAGTAAGAGATGCTCCGGTTAGGGGGAGTGTTGCTTGTTGCAGAGTTGGTTTCTTTTGTTGTTGATGATTTTTGAGAGAGCTGGTGTTGCAATCAATGACAAAGGGAGAGATTGTTGCAAGTATGTTGCTGCTGTTGTCATTGATGTCAATAGTATGGAGATGGTTGGTGTTGTCAAGTGCTTGTACTAATGTGGATGTGTTGTGGTGATGTCATCGATGTTGTCATTGATGTCTTGTATGGTTGTGATGCAGTTGTAGTAAGTTCACTTGGTTTTCAAGTGCTTTTGAGTAAATTTGAATAAAAGAGTGTAGTGTGAAAGAGGTATGTTATGTGTTAAGCTCCACAATTCTTCATGGTTGAAGATATTCTTGTGCAGTTTGGATATGATGATCATAGGTGTTCAGAGGTTCTATATCCAGAGTTTCGGGTTATGGAATGTCCTATAGTGAAATTTGTGTTTGATAGTTTGCCTATTTGAGTAGAAGGTTGTCTAAGAGAAATGAGATTGCTCCACATTTCTCTATAGTAAGGTTTATCATCTTGCAAATTTGAGAATGTGCTTATATTGTCTATAACTTCCTTCCCTTGAGGTTTCAAGTCCTGAGGTGTTCCACAAGGTTGGTTAGTAAGTTGTGTTCTGTGGTATTATGTTTGGTTGCACATAATGATGGTGTTCTTTGTTTCAGGTGGTTGTGGTAGAGTTGTAGAATATTTTGAGATGTTGTGAAGTGTTTTTGTGTGTTCTGCTTGGCTTGGAGAAACATGTATGTGGTCTCTTATAGTGTTAGTTTAGGTTTGGCTAACTTGGCATGTTGACACTATTTGCGGAGCTACTTCATGGATTGTGAATGTATTGTGTAGCACGGTGATGTGGATTTGGGTCCTAGTTAACCCTTGGTGTGGTTGTCCTTCACTTCTTTCCACCATTGAGGTGTTTGGTGCTGACCAATTTTGGTGTTGCACGATTTAGGTAAATACGTTTCATTAAGGCCGACCTAACTTGGATTGTTTAGGTCAAGGATGGTATATAAGCAAGGTAAATTGTTGAAAATGTGTGTATCTATAGAAGGTGCACAAAACATGTGAATTTGATTTAAGTCCGGTGATCTGAGTGCGAGCTTAATACCTATGACTCCGATGTAGTGAGCAAAAGGGTCTATATTTTCAATGTGCTTAAAGTTGTTGGAGGTAGCGAGCCAAAGGTTGAAGATGGCATAAATTTTTAGAGGTGGATTTCTCCTATTTCCTTGAGATAGTGAATCTCTTTGTAACAGTTCTCTTCTATCTTCTTTCTTCTTGGCAGTGAGCCTTTATTCTTTTTTTGGGCAGTGAGCCTAATTGTATTAAGTGTTGCAATTCATATATGTGAGCTAATCCCCACTATGGTTTTTCCCTTCTTGGGTTTTCCATGTAAATCTGGTGTTTTTATGTGTTTGGATGTGTTTGCATTGTTGTTTCATATGTTTACATTCTGCTAATGCATAATAACCTGGTTTAATGGTTGATAAGGGTTTGAAAAGATATTGAGGGTTTGAATGTTTTAAGTATACAACTAATTCACCCCTCCTCTTAGTTGTCTTGGGCATCTAACAATTACTATCATATAATTTTAATGGAGTCATTGATTGAGACTTTGGTAAGCAAGGATGCAACATAAAAGTTGACCAAGATGTCACTCAATCCTATATTTTTACCCTTGGTAAACTCAACGAAATGAGAAAAATATTAATGAAGGAGTTGGATAGATCCACTAGCAATGGGATGATCTTCATGAGGTGGGAAAATAGTTTAAGTTGTGAAATCCTTCCATATAATTTGACTAGATTCTTAGAGTTGTTTATATTTGTATACCCATATACTTTCATAAAAAAACTATCCAAAGTTAATTATTATTATTTTTTTCAAAAAAAAACGATAGGGGGAAGTATCAATTCAAAATGAAGAAATTGAAAATAATATTTCTCATAAATCAAATTTATAAATTCCCTTTTTTTCATCCATAAAATAACATTCCCCTATTTATAATAACACTGTTCCAATGCTTATTAGGAATAATTATTAATCCAACCTTAGAAATTGTTTAAGTACACCATATTATAGCCTACTCTTAGACTATAATTTAAGATAAAATTTTCTTTAAATATATTATTTTTACTAGACAATAGTTTGTGTCTGGTAAAATTATTATTATTATTCTTGTTAATTAAGAGTAAGACATTTTGTCTAGATTGTTCTTACATAAGTGATTGATATCTTCAACAATAATAGGTTGATATTATTCAATCAATAATGTTTTCTCATTGGTAAAATTGGGAATTGTTGTCACATTGCAATGCACCCTTTAGAGGATTGGTGAGGTAATTCTCCTTCCAATTGACATAATGGAAACACTAGATTAGGTTGTAGGTGACTTAAAGGTAGGAGAAAATCTCCAAGGAGGGTTGGTTCCCTTATTCTTATAGGATGGTGTAGGCTATCATTCATGTAATCATGCAAGGTCTATATATAGGTATGTAACACATAGTTTGCCACAATGTTATCCTTTTGATGACTATGACATCTGTACCTTTGAGCACTAAACTCTATCAACATTATCCATGAATTATCATTCACCTATTCATTGTCATGACTCCTGGCTCGTGGACTATTAAGGTTGCTTGCTATCATAGTAGTGGTAAGTGCTTAAGCTTGCACCTGTGAGGGGTTATGATAGACTTAGGACAAAAAAAACCATTGAATACTCACTTAATAATATTGTTCTTAACTATGATGACAATCCTATGTATGATATGTGCTTCGTGAGAGTCCTTAATAGTTTCCTAGGTTGAATGAGATATATCATAGACATTCAAACATAGTGATATAATTTCCAAGGAGATGATATTCAATAATGTAAGATTTATCAAGGCTAGCAACATGACAATCCTTAAGGAGATCAATATATGGAGAGAATGTCCGCCTTCTACACTTTAGATCACCATTCATTAACTACTTACTATAGAAATATTTTGTGAGTCCTCAATGAAATATCACATACCTATGATTATCCTTATGACTATCATGCAACTCTATTAATACAAACTTCACAAACCATTTACTTGAATTACTAGCTTTTGACTTGATAACAATATTTTCTTTGTTGTCTTCTCTAACCAGGGTTTCCATGGAAAGCCTCCATAGATTTTGATGAAGGTGCTAGGATATAACAAAGCCTAAGATCCTATTACTGTCCATAGTTTTTAATATTCATAGAGACAAGATCCATCATGGAAAATAATGAAACCCTTGTCTAGAATGATCCCAAGCAATGGTTCTTGGGTAAAGAAGATTTACAAAGGCATCTAAAATAAGTGGCAGTCCTCTTTTGTATATTACATACTTGGGAGGTCTTGGATAACTGAACTTGCTCATCAACATCACCATAGAATAGCAACCACGTAGAAGTTACATTTTGGAAACATTTGGGCATGTGGAAACCTTTCTTCAAGCTCCTAAAAATCTTCCAACTTCATGCAACATGACATGCATATTCTCTATTGTTTTGCAACATGCCCTAAACATGGTAGCAAGGCAACTTACACACCTAGTTTGGAAGAATACTCTTTCAAAACCTAGCTAACCCTAAAAATTTAAAAGAAAAAGTTGTAATTTTTTCCCTCTAAATTGACATGGGGACTTAGTGCATTGTGAAAGCTTTCTCTTGTTTTTTTTCCCTTTGCTTTTTTCTTAGTGCCTAAGACCTTTGCAAGCGATTTATGCTTTATGAATATGGACTTAAGACCCTTAAACATCTAGACTCAAAACATGGCGACCATGGAAGACCCCTTTTTTTAAAATAAAAATAAAAATTCTTAAACAAGGGGACACAAAAATATCATCATGAGCAACAATTATATTTGTAAGACTAAGGTAACACTTCCATGGAGGAGGCTTTCCTTAAATAGTTCACCAGGTGTTGCTAAACTTTTTAAGGAAAATTTCACAAGTAGGTGGTCTGATATATTTTATATTAATGAGCAAGCTTACAATTTTAAATTCTTGACAGTTTCATAAATTTTTAATAATGATTAATATTAAAAATAATTAATTATAATATTTTCTTAGCAACAATTAATATTTAAAATTATAGACATATAACTTATGGAAAGAAATTGATGGTTTCACGATTCTTAAAAAATAATACTAAAAAATTTAATTATAATATTTTTTTCAACAATTAATAATATTAAAAATTATAGATACTTGACTTTAGAAAAAATCTCATGCTTAATTATAGACATATGACTTGTGGAAAAAACAAAAATTGTTGGTTTCATAATATTTTTAATAATGATTAATACTAAAAAAAAGTTTAATTATAATATTTCTTTTAGCAACAATTAATATTAAAAATTATAGGTACTTGACTTTTGAAAAAAATATCATGCTTAATAATTTTAAAAACTATTTTCAACAATATAATTATGAAGCCCCTTCAATAAAATATCTTCCTCGTAAAATTTGACCATGAATAGGTGGCCGTTAAATTTCTTTCGTACAAGCTTCTGAAATTGGCTCGCACAAATTGAATAAAATTCCATCAAACAATGTGGGCCATCTGAAAGCTACATTTCCTGCACAAAATTGAGCTACAATTTCATTCTAATTTCCAAAAATCGAAATTCAAAATGTACAATAAAGCGAAAGAAAACCAGAGATTAGGAAGAAGAATCACCCGATCAAAGAGAAGAGAAAAAGATAAATAGATTGACAGTCACGCAACATTTTGAACTGTAGAAAATTAAAAAAAAGCAAAAAGAAAACAACAATTTGTTTTCCTTTTTTCCATTCATCAGAAATTTTAAACCTCCAGCCGATCGCACAGCAGAGGGAGGGAAATTTATGTGATTAAAGAATGGGGCAGACTTTTCGCAAGCTGTTTGACGCCTTCTTCGGAAATAAGGAGATGAGGGTAAGCTTTTCATTTCTGCTTTCGAATTGAGTTTTGAAGATGTTTTTCAGGTCTTTTATATTTTGTTGAAATTTTTAATTCTCAGTTGATGTTTTTTATATTTAACATTTTGTTTCGTAAACTACCATAATTTATTGGAGACAAATTGTTCTATTTTTTATAGACTTTAATGTGACGTGGGTTATTTTTAGAAACTTGTTTGTAAGCTATATTTTGCAGTCTATTGGGTTGCCTACTACCTTAAAATGAACAGAGTAAGGGTTGCGTTAAGGAGGAATTCTTCAGCATTTGTATCTGTAAAATATTGGGTTTATGGGCGAGGCTCACGGGCGAGGCTCACGAGGCCTAATTTGCTTGGCATGGGTGTTGAACCCGTGAAGCAGGGTGGTTGAAGTAGGTATTAGGACTAAGGAGTAGCAGAAAAGTATACCGTGCTCAGACACTTTACATGTTCTTTTGAATGGTAGATTGCAACCTGCCATCAGACTAGAACGCCTTTGGGCTTGAAAGCATGCCGAGGGGCTTCTGTTGAAGCTCCTTCCCCTGGGTATTGCACCCAGCTTTATCCGCATCTGTCTGAGAATTGCATTTGCCTTTGTTTAGGCGCGGCCCGCGTTAGCATGGCTGAATTAAACACAAGGAGCTTTCGTAATGTTGCTCAAACCTGGGTCATACTCATGATAATAGCTCCATTTTGCCTCTATATCGTGACCCTCTCTACTCCGCGGTTTGCACAGGTGGATTGGTGTTTGCTTTCTTTTCTCAGATTGAATTTTGCCATTTTTAGATTTTTAATGGGATTGGACTGGTGTTTGTGGCTTGGACTATCTCCTAACATAATTTTACGGAATGGTTTAAGTTAATCTGCGTTATCTCCTCTTTTTCATTTGAATACCGTTTGTAAATAATTGATGTGGCCAGTTACAGCTACTTTGCATTTTACAATATCTATTAATAGAGGCCACTATTATAAGTCTACATATTCATGATGGAAATATTCTTCTTGTTTATTTTTTCGCAGCTCAAATATTTGTGTTAAGTTCAAAATTCCTCTTTTCCATATCAGAATATTTTTATTTAATATTTTGTTTCTCTTATTCTGTGATTAGTGCTCTACACAATTTTTAAGCAATTCCAATCAATGAAGACTTGCACCATGTATCTATGACCAATGTACAATGTCAAAAATCAACATGGATATGATGTTCATTTCAGTCTTGAAAGAGTCTTTCCAAATTGCATCAGAACTGTGCTCAGAAAACAAGATAGTGTTGTCAATCAAACAACGAAATCGCCTATCCACTGTATCTATACTTTAGGGATAGGTGACCAGGATAAAGACAACCCACAAAACCACTGACAGGTGTCCAGAGAGGTCACAAGCAAATCAAATCTGGTCACGACAGATTTGCAATATACTTCAACCAGCTCTACAAGGCAAGAAGGTCTGGTGCACCCTTGGAGTGACAACTCAAACATGGTGGATGGATGAAACTGCCTTAGGCTTCCTCTTGATTACATGTGGATGATATTCAAATTCTTTAGGATTTCAATCTTTTGGTTGCTTGCAACTGAATTCAGAAGCTTCTCTCAGTGCTTCACATCTCGTTGATGCCTCCAGACTAGTTCGTTACAACTCCTGCATGTAAAGAAAACAATTTAAATCCAAAGAAACCATGGAGCAATTTAATTTCAAAATGTAGGTTAACAATAGGAGTACAAATATAATTAACCAACGAGGGAAAGGCACATTCTTGGGAGCTGAACCTTTCAAACACTTGACACTTACCTTGCATTCCAATATCTGACCATCCAAGATTGTTTTTGGCTTAGATTTTTACCTTTACTGGCTTCTCTACCACAAAAATGTGAGAATGACAGCCATTGGTTACCTTAGTCCTTTATAAAATCTGATCAGGCAAGAATATTGGATGCAAAAGAAAATAAATCCTGGGTTGTAAATTAACTTTGGATACAGGATGTTCTTTGAGGAGAAAAGGATGAGAAAAGTCCAAAGGTTGCTCTGGGAGAATCTGATAGCAAAGTTAATTAAAAAAAATTGTGCAAAGAGAATTTCAGATACAGGTTTCTATGGCTAATCTGGTTTAAAGCTTATGTCTGGGATGTCATGTAGACACATCCCGCAACATGAGGATCACCGGAATGGAATACATGTAACAATTTTGCAGTGCAAGTGACCATTGAAGGAAGCAAAACTGTATATATATATATATATGTGGGAAAACTAGGTGCAAAACTGCTTTAAATGTGAAGCAAATATAAGCTAGGATCTAAACTGAGTTTGGGTTTGGATATAAAACAGGCCAAAATCTAGCAAGGCAAAACCTAGACGGGAAAACAAATAAACCAGATTAAAGCCCACTTTGGGTTTGAAGGAACATGCCAGGCCAAAAACAAAGAAACTCCAAATGCAAAAGATAGTAAACTAGGTATATGATGATTTGTGTCTAGATCCTTTTGAAGGCAAAAGACCGAGTTAATCAGATTTTTGTTCCAAAATGGATTTAAATGTGAAATAGATATACACGGGTTTCTCCATTTGGCATCTGGGTACAAAAGCCAAAGGTAAACAAGGCGAAATTGTGTGTGAGATAATAAACTTTAACCTAAAAGTTAAAACCATTTCAGGTCTGAAGGGCCTTGAAGACAAAACTAATGAACAAACAATGATTAACCCCTCGAGATGAGACTAGATGCAAAGCAAAGATCAAACATGGCATAAGATGGGACAAATCCAAAATCAAAAGAAATGAGGCAACATAGCTAAAATGAACGCAAAGGTAATACTCAGGTGAGTGAACCAGTTTGGGTTTGGGTTCTTGATGCAACGGGGAATGCAATCAAGTGTAATGGACTCGACATTTAGGTTCAATTTAAACTGATTTTCCTGGGAAACAAAATAAACAGGCCTGAGAGGCTGCAACCCATGTGGGCTCAAAATGGAGAAAGGCATGGTAAATTGAAACCATTACTGTAATGTCCCCATTTTTAACCATACGCTCTTTTGTGCTCTTTAGCCTATTCCAGAAGCCCGTAGGCTTGTTGAGGTGAAATCAGGGTTTCTTTGTTTGGAGGGTTTTTTGGTATTTCTCAGAATTTACTATTTTTAGTAAATTCTATTATTGGCAGTGAACAGTTGTTAGCACTTCAGTAAGTCATCTTTAGTTGGTGCAATTGCTTGGGTTTGATTTTTTGGCTTTTTAAAAGCATTTTGGTGAAATAATATATTTCAAGGCATTAATGTTTTAATTTCAAGTTGACCCCTTGGCCTAGCTCATTATCTTTAAGTTGTGTTTAAAAGATGGCCATGAAGGGGGATGTCTTCATGAAGGAAATATTAAACATTCAATAAAGTTCATTTATGCCTTGAAGTGGACACCATTCTAAGAGGGATTTAATATTTATGAATTTTAAAATATTTCAAAAAAGGAACTTTTGGCGTCCCATTCTTGGAGGAGTTTTGGGAATTTGAAAAGTCACCTCTTTTTCTATAAAAGAGAAGTTTTGCTCCAGCTCTTATCATCTTACATCTATGCTATTGTTATGCTGTCAAAATGACAACTTGCTTTTCACTTCGAGGGATGCTTACCTCCTAGTTCTAATCCAATTTCGTGTTTGAAAGACAACACCTAGTTGGTAATATTGCTGCTTCTCAACCAAACTAGCAGATTGAGCCTCACAGTTGTAAGTTTTGATGATAATTTTCAAGTTTGGAGTTGCTGGTTTCACCTTGGCTGAAGGTCGATTTCATGTACAGCTTTTGGAGTGATTTAAATTTGGTTTTTTAGAGCTTGAATCATGGCGCCATCTCTCCTAGCAGCTCTTGCATTTGATTTTGGGTCATTTGGTGAGGAATTGAAGGAGCTATGAACAACTTGGTGTGCTCCAGTTGGCTGGTAACTCAATTTCAGTTTGCAGATTTTAATAACAGACTTGTTTCTGTCTGAGTTTTGAGTTCTTTCTTCAATAAGTTGAGTAGTTTTCTAGTGTGAAACATCCAGTAACGTTGTGCTTTGAAGCTATTGTAAAACTCTTGTAATTAGCAGCTTATTTCATATTGTAAGATTGTAAACAGTAGTACTGTTTTAGTCCTTTATTGCTGCAATTATTTTATTAATGCACACATTAAGCACCCCTGGATGGTATACCGCCAGTGTGGAGGAAATAACTTGTATTTACATCTATCACCCACTTTCAAGTGGAGAATTCCCACTGTTGAGTGGATGCTTGCCCGCAGTGGATGAATTGTTTGATTTGTATTTCTTTCCCTCCACTGATTTAGTGGAAGCGTGGAAAATCTCTCATGGCTGGTTATCCGCCTAAGTTCATCTTAGTTTTGTAATAAGTACTCCTCCATATGCTATCACCTTGCCTTCCAAGGACCTTGGTGAACATTCTTGGCGTTGAGTTTTATATTGCTCTTTCAATTGTAACTTCATTTCAGTATTTGCTTAGTTCTCTCCGTCATATGACAACACCTCTCCTTCCTTGGGATTGAGTGTGCATTCTTGGCGTTGAGTTTAATTCCCCTCTCTCAATTGTAATCATTTCAGTTATTGAGTTAATTAGATCCTAGGGATCCTCTGACCATATGCCTGCCCCTCCTCCCTCATCGGGTCTTAGGGCGCATTCTTGGTTAGAGTTACTATTTCGCATCGTTTTGGTTTGGAGCTAACCTTAACGGGTGCATGGTTGCATTGTATTTGATATTGAAAATCAAGAAAAATTGAGAGGGTATCTTTCAATTACCCAAGAAACTTGTAACAAACCCAAAGCCAACTTGGAGGACCAATCAGGGATAAAAGAGACGGCTGCAAACAAAATAACAAGGGTGATTAAATAGCCATAGTCATCAAGAGAACTTGGAAAACGAAGTACATGAAGATTAGAATTTGAAGAAAACAATCAAGAGGATCTCTGATTTTGGTAAACTAGTATTAGGGTGTGTTATATACATTTGTGCATTGTTGTATGGGTATACATACAATTATTTCTTCATATTGAGTCACATTTCAAGCTAAAATTTTATTGTTTCCCAAATCATGAGTGAAGTGTCAAGCTTGGTCATGGTCATCTATGTTGTTTTTGCTGTCTCTCATCTGCGTCTTCGTAGGGTAGTGAAAAGAGCTTTCAAACACATTCACCAAGGTGAAGAACGTTGTTCAAATGACGGAGAAGTGCCTTAGATTGGTTGCCTAGTTAGAGGGTGTATGCTAGAATGAAGATCAAAATTTCAATTCAAAATCTTGCATCTCATTTGTATGGGTGCATGCTAGAGTAAAGGTAAACAAATGTTTAAAAGTTAAAATGGGTAGTCCCATGTATGGCGCACGCCATCATGAAGTGCAACAAGTTTAAGTAAACAAAAAATTGCTGTGGAACACATTAGTGTGCGCAGCATAAGGGAGAAGCAGATATTAAGTTTTTGAAAGATATGCGAGATAGCGTATTGGTGTGTGTGCATTTGAGGTTCAATTTAAAGTTTGAAACGAAAAATTGTAAGCCTATAAACAGGCGTGCAGCCCTGAACATAGAAACAAAACTTTCAAAAAACAAAATCTGCAAAGGCATGTTAAGGTGCATGCCATTGATCAAGAGTACTGATTTTGATGTTAAGACGAAATTGCAAATGCTATTTGCTAGAGCATTCCTCGAGGTAGGAGAAATGAATTTCCAAAACATGAAGTCTACAATGGTGTAGAAGAGTGTGTGCCACAAAGAGGAGAATGTGAGAATTGACAAGTCATAATTCACATCCATTTACATTGGAGCGTGCCTACTAAATAGGCTAACTGGTTTTGATTTAAAACTTGTGTGTAAGCTATATAAAGTCGTGCCCCTTTTTACAAAGGGTTAAGAACAAAGCAAGATCTGCTATAAATAGGCACTACATATGGAAGGAAACTCAAACTTGTTTGATCAAAAAGAAAAAGAAAAATAGCATGCTATAATTAGGTGATTGAAGGGATTGGAAATATCAGATGCTTTTGTGTGCATAAATAGACCTCCATCGTTCCATTTTTCATTCATCCTTCACATTGCTTTCTTCCAAAGCTTGGCTGAGTTGGATTAATAGCAGCAGTTTTAGTTCAAAGTCTTCATCATATCAGCAGGGGCAGCTGTCATTTCAGAGGGTTATCTATCAATTTGGGAAGATTGAATGGGAAAGAGGAAGGTCTCAGTAGAAATTATATTCTATCAAAACTGGGCACAACTGTCATTTATGGTGCTGCTCTCTAACTCCAAATAGGCTAGGGTAGGAAGATAGAACAAAAATGTAATGTCCCCTAATTGGGAGTGCCCCAAATTTGCCCTAATTTTCCTCAATTTAAATAACAACGGAGTTAGATAATACCTTTCCTCTGATTGAAGCCCTGCACACAGGTTAAAACCATTTACCATAATCAAACTGATTAGCAGATTAGAATTATTTACCACAATAATAATAATTAGCAGATTTCCATAATTAGATATTAAAAACTCAGGGCCAACATTAATTCAATCACAAAGTACTCTTAACATCCTTGGAGGGTTCAATCATAGGAGAGAACGGGAGAATGCGACTTGATGGGGTACCTTGGACCCTTTTTCCCTAGACCCAAGAGGGGATATACCACCCCCCTTGGCCTCATGTGGCACATGCCATCCATATGAGGCGATCTATCTAGGAGGTGTCTTTTCCGTTATTCCCTCATCTTGCCAATCATTCCCTTCTCCCTATGATTTGATCTTCTATGTTGATCATCCATGATGGAGGAGTGAGATTCCAATGGGTGCCCTGAAAATGCCATCTATCCTAAGCCCAGAGGCAGTATCTTGTTGGCCTCCTGGGGCTCATTAGGTCCCCATCTGAGTTGGCGTGCCTAGGAGAGTGCCCCATCACTGTTCCCCACTTGTAGTCTCAGTTCCTTTCATCATGGCTAAACATTCAAAGCACATGACAACAAATGATTAATCGTATTTACTGATATGACAATAGCAGCAATATATTGTTAGTAACTGGAATGTCCAATTAAACAATCACAGTCATTCATATTAAATTGTGCTGCCTTATATGACTGTAAATTTGGTCTCATACCACTAGTTTGGGTAACCGGACTGCTGCACCATTAATGATTAATGATTATTCCGATTTAGGAAATGCAGACCTTGATTTCTTATGTCTGATTTAGTGATCGCTGTCTTTTTTGTTTATTTCCAGACTCACTCTGCTTGTCTCCAATCGCTTCGCAATTCATACTCCTCTTTCTTATTGTCCCTGTGATATGAGTGTAGATCTATTCCTTATTATTCAATGATTCGATCCTATCCTTGTTTGCTGATCCATATATCTTTGTTTAGATCGGCTGTTCTTATTCAGATTAATTTATTTCCTTTTATTCCTAAAATCTGCTGCTCTGCTCCTGTACATATATTTTTCTCTCTCTCTAATCCTCAAAGCAATCTTCTTTTGTATCCTACCAATATACCCTTTCATCCAAGGGAGGCGTCTATCCAAAGGGGGCCAGCCAAGCTTAGAATAATATTTCAATTTGTTTCACCCGCCAACATGATATGAGTCGGCCTACATTATATGAGTCGGTCCTTTATTAATTTCAAATGACTTTGCCATCCTCTTTAGTTGCTGCCTGTGTTCTTCTCTTTAATTGCTGATTATCCTTTTTATATATACATGTTATGTTTTGTATATTTTATATTTTAATGTATTATATATATTTTCTTATTTTAATATATTTATCTTTATATTGGTTTTATATATATATTTCAATCATAGTAACGAGACTCGGACTCGACTCAAACTCGGCTAGGGTGACTCGACTCGGGGGACTCGGACTCGGTGCCCGGACTCGGCGCAGACTCGGCAAAATGAAAAAAAGTTGAAAAACCCCTAGAAACTTAGAGATTTTTAAGGATTTAAAACTTGTTTCAAGCACCCTTTATTGATTAAACCTTAAAGACACAATAACATCATTAAATAGAAGCAAATTTGATCACATACACAAATATACAACACAAATTGTAGTCGAGCTGCTGAAGGAAATAGCATACTTAGATATATAAATATAGTCAAATGTATACAAAACTCATGGAATATGAAATCCATGACATCAAATGTTCCATATCAGTATGAAATATCAAAAAAATAGCCACAAGTCTATGGCTTAGTGGAGCCAACATCCTTCCTACGAAGGCTTCTAAGGGTCCTCGATGATGTAGTAGCTGCAGCCATAGTCTCTGCCTGTGTTTGACTCTCCATGCCACTCTCACCAACAACAGTTGTTTCTCCTCGTGCTCTAACCTCCTCCTCAGCCATGGCTACAACCTCGGCCTCTCTCTCTGCCTGGTCCACCCAATCAAGGTCCTCGTCACTAAAGACTACATCTATAGCCTCAGTGATCCACTCAGACTGTGGATCAACCTCCTCTAGCTTGATCAAGGTGTTGTCGTGGTCAAAAAGCTTCCTGTATCTGAGCCGAAGGTTGTAATGAACATATACCAAGTCATTCATCCTCTCCACTGACAGTCTATTGCGCTTCTTGGAGTGTATGTGCTCAAACATACTCCAATTGCGCTCACAACTAGATGAACTGCATGGTTGGCTCAATATACGAATGGCAACATTTTGAAGGTTTGGTGTATCGGAACTAAACATCTCCCACCAACTATCTGAGATGAGAAAAAGAAACAAAATCAATCTCATTTCAAGTTTCAAGTTCAACATTTAATAATAAATTATAATATAAAAAGATGAAAATTATGCCCTTAAATATATTTTTACCTGGCAGTAATGTCGTCCTACTCTCTTTGCACAAATGATGTGCAAAGAACTCTCCTTGTGCCTTAGTGAAGGCATCTATCTCGTGCACTATTTGTGTAGTAACAAAAGGCAACATTTGCTCTATCGTCGAGTAGAGCCCACTAAGAATCTCTCTATCTGCACGGAAATCATGTCTGAATTGGAAGGCCGGATTTAGGAAACATGCAGCTGCATGGATGGGCCTATGAAGTTGGTGTTGCCATCTGCTATCAATGATCTCCCAAATGGGACGATACTTCTCCTCAACTCCACCATAGACGGATCTAATGGCCTCTTTGGCCCTATCCATGCCCTCATATATGTAGCCCATTGCGGGCTTCTCCCCATCAACAACTCGTAGGAGAACTATCAAGGGCTCGGTAAACTACAAAGTGCAAACATTGTGAAACATTAACTTAAGTGTGAACGAAAATAAACAAATAAAAGTAAAATATGAATAAAAATTAAAACATAATGAAGAATAAAATTTTACCTTCAGAATCTCCTCCTTGGTGTCCAAAACCTTGGCTCATAAAAAATGCAATCAACCACATCAATCCCTGCAGTGCTTGTAGCATAGGATGAGGAAGACCACTCCTCACCAACAAACATGCGCCTTAAAGCTGCCTTTGACCGAATCAAGGATTGCAATGTGATAAAATTTGTTGCAAACCTAGTGATGCCAGGACGAGCCAAATCCTCAACCTCGTGTATTGCCTCATAAGGTTAAGCACCCATGTGTGATTGTATACAAATTTGCAAATGTTTTTTGCGGCATCCACACATGTTTTGATCCATGGGAGCTTGCCAAGATCCTCCAACATGAGGTCAATGCAATGGGCGGCACATGGAATCCAGAATATAGTAGGGTGCCTCTCCATCAATAATTTACTAGCAGCAACATAATTTGCTGCATTATCTGTCACCATTTGAACTACATTCTCTTCGCCCACCTCAACTATCACCTCCTCTATAGACTCACAAAGGTATGTGGCATTTTTGAATTGGGCGGAAGCATCGATAGACTTGATGAAGACGGCGTCACCTGAAAAAATAAGAAAAACCAATTATTCAATAAATTAAAAAACATATATCAGCCATATTAAATTATTAATCACTAAATCAAATTCAAATTTCAAATTAATCAATGCATTGAGGGAAGTACAATTACCTCTAGAGGAAACTAGAAAATAAGCAGCGTCCTATTTCTCCTATCGGTCCAACCATCAGTCATGATGGTGCAACCCAACCTCCTCCACTGCAAGCGCTGCTCCTCTAATTGTGCTTTTACATCAACCACCTTTTGACTACCACCTTTTGAGTCAAAAGTGGGTCCTTTAATTCGTCTTCAGCAGGGGCTTTGAACCCCGCCCCACATATGGTAATGGCATCAACCACTTTTTGCCAAAAAGGAGACCTAAAACATGTCATAAATAAATTAATAAGTTACTTAGATAAGTATTGTAAAATGAAAAGTTTTAAGTTTTTAACTTTAAATTTGAATTCGATAATGAGATACATCTAGAATCTTGATTCTAAAATTTAAATATAAATTTTAAAACAATTAAACGAAAAAGAATTACCTGGCTACATGGAAGGGAATGGTGCAATAGTACCAGAAGTCTGCAATTGTTTTCTTGGCTGCATCATGTGCGTCTTTGTTCCAAGCCATGCTCTCAAGCGACGGTTGGGAACTAGGAGTAGTGCGTGGTACAAAATATGAGTCCACCCTAGATTTACAAATTTTAGGGCCAATGCTAACACTTCCATTACCACTAGCAGTAGCAGTGCCAACGATAGGAGTAGTAGTACTAGTAGTAGTACGCATAGCTGGTGCAGTAGCAGAAGCACTAGCACTAGGACGGTATGGAGGCATGGAAGAAGCATCTCCAACAACACCAAGTCCTTGTCCAACACTCGCCAACTCTTGCCTTTGCCTTTTTTTCATTTCTTTTTGCATTTCAAATGTTTCTAATTGCACTTGCACTTCACGAACAGCCTCAAGAGGTGCTACAGTGCAACCCACTGCATCATGGACGGGTATGCGTGCAATATGATATTTCAATCTGTTTATGCCTCCATGATATATTGTTTTGCAATATTTACATTTTGCCTCTCCTTTTTTCATTCTGGGAAATATTTCAGCATGTTTCCAAGCAGGGCCTTTTTTGCCTGGGGTTTGAGACATTGTGAAAATATGGTTTGATTTGCAAATGAAAGTGGCTGCAATAACAAGTAGGGTTTCTAAAATTATTTAAGTTGCAAGTAGGGTTTGTAACTTTGTAAAAAAAAAATGTAAACTCAAAAAAACAATGATTTTACAAATTACAATGAATTATTTGTTAAAAAAACACAAAAAAACCAAATAAAATCAAACTTACCTCTTAAATCTAGCTTGGAATGCAATGCAAACTCCTCCCAATTGCTGGTAATGAGCTCTCAATGCGCCTCCTTGCTGGTATGAAGCTTCCCAAATGATTTAACACCCTGGATTTCTCTTTAACAGCTTGCTGGTTGCCCTACAATGATCTCTTCTTTTTCTTCACAGCTCTCTCTTCTCCTCCTATTTTGCCAAATGAATGAAATGAGGTTGCTTTTAGGGCTAGGGAGATAATATAAGTCAATTTTTTTTAAAAAAAAAGTTGACTTTTTAATGTTTTTTGGCCTTTGCTGCCACCGGCCGCGTCCAGGGCTCGGGACTTGCCTGGAAGCGGCGCGTCTAGCCAGGACGCGGCCGGACGCAGCTGTGTCCGCGTCTGGGCTCTTAGGACCCGGCCAGGGGTGCTCGGCTCAGGACTCGCCGAGTCCGGGTGAGTCCCGTTTCACTGATTTCAATAATATTTATTTTAAGTTGTTAATTTTTATATTTATCAAGGCATGGTTGGCCAAAATAAATAAATAAATAAATATTAATTTGTATTTCAAATATGGTTAGCCCAGACTTGGTGTTGTAATTTGTGGGGACATGACAAGAAAAAAGGAAGGTCTCAGTAGAAATTGTATTCTACGAAAATTGGGCACAATTATCATAAATTTTGGTGCTCTCCAACTCCAAATAGGCCAGAGTTGGAAGATAAAATGGAAAAAAGGAAGATCTCTAAAAGGAGTGTTTGGTCTGCGAGCTCGCAAAATATATCGATCCAAGTGAATCAAGTACAATGTAACTTTTGAGGGCTAGTTGTTTGGTGGTGTATCCTAGGTTATAGACAACTGATGGTTTCCTAGAGCTAGGTTTGAAAACACTTATTGGGTCTTTTGGTATAATTGAAGGTATACGGAAGCACAAGACCATATATAGAGTTTGGTTGATGGCATGGTTTTGGAGGGCAACTCCTCTAGCCTTCATTGGAATCTATCTATATGGGGAATTTGGGCCAGCCTAAAATGATAGTTTTTATGTAATATTTGAAAACCCCTAGCAAAGGTTTTCTACCCTTAAAACAAGAAAAATTACATGCAAGAAAGAAATTGAGACAAAAGCTTAGTGCTGCTACTTCCGTAGCCACTTTCTGATCACCTAGATCTTGAGAGGGTGAGGTGAGAGCATGAGGTGGAAAGTTGTATAAGGCCCTAAATGGAATATGTTGCAACAGAACACGACCCTTGAAAGAACTTTGATATTGGATGATATAGTCCTTCTTGCAAGAGATTAGCCAAATAACAAAAATACAAAAGATATATCCTACAGATGGGAACACAAGAACAATATTGCATTGAAATGATAACCACATTACAATATATCGTTGGCCTCTTCGAGGGGGCAACCTCTTGGAGCAATGCTCAATACAATATAATTCATGGATGATCCATTCTACTATCAAACCCTTTATTTATACTAGTTCTACCCAAAGGAATTACTACTTTCCAAACTTGTGGGGTAAACCAATTTAGCAAAAAGGATGACTTACAAAACATATGTGTCCAATGCTTTTATTAATAAAGCTTAATTCAAAAGTAATTACTCAGGAAAAAATAGTTAGGATTGCGGGTCCTATCATAATGAAGGCCACCATTATATGTCTATATATTCATGATGGACATTGGAAACATTCTTCTTGTTTATGGTTTTCAGTGTTTCACAGCTCAAATATTTGTGTCAAGTAATAAATTCCTTTATTCCATATCACAATATTTTTATTTAATATTTTGCCTCTTCTTATGTGATTGGTATTTTACATAGAATTGTAGCAATTCCAATCAATGAAAAATTGCACCATGTATTCAAGACTGACCTAGAATATCTAAAATCAACATGAATATGCTGTTCATTTCAGTATTGAGAGAGTCTTTCCAAATTGCATGAGAATTGTGGTCAGGAAACAAGACTGCGTTGTCTATCAAACAAAGAAATTGCCTATTCACAACATCTATGCTTTAGGGATAGGTGACCTATTAGTTGCATGCTACTAAACTATACCAACATGGAAAGAATTGTGATCATATCAAGCCTTATAAAGAGTCTCCTCTCTTAAGGTTTATGCACATTGCAAGTCAAGTTCATTGTCACTTCATGGTACAGTAATGATTTGCTAATGGATCCATCACTATGTTTTGTGGGCCTTAGTGCCTCAGAGGTTCTCTCCTCTTCCTTACCCACTGAGAAATGAAAGTTGTACTACTACAACACCGAGGGGTTAAATGTCAGAGAAATACAGGGGCTTAGCCCTCCCCTTAGCCAAGTTAATCACTAGTTATGCAAACCTGGAAATTGTTACAAGTTAAATTTCAAAAATTCTGATATTCTCAAAATACTGATTGCTAAAATTGGAAGAAATTGAAATCTGAAATTGTAGAGGAAAAAAGTTAGAAAAGCAGTGTTCAATGGGGATGTGCCCCAGTGGTCCAAGTTACATCTATCTATGTCCTGGACATCCCAGAGACTTGGGAACTTGGAGCAGACATCCCTTTTTGTTAGGAATGGATAGTGTACGTCATTTCATACATACAAATATAAAAGGAAACTTTTTAAGGAAAAAAATGCTAAAACCGCATAAAAAGCTATAAGGAGGATTGCCATCACAAATTCAGCACATTGTATTTACTTTTTAAAATTTTAGCTTCTTTTAGTTTGTTCAAGTTATTTTAATGGCTCTCCCTGCGGTGTCCTAAATGTCCCTGAAACAGCATCCCCATGTCTCCTGGTCCCAGAAACTTGAAACAGCCTGAAATATAAAACAGAGTTGTGAATTTCAAAAATGAAATTTGATTGAGGAGCACAGCTTTTGTGGTCCAGATCTGAAAATGTTTTACTACAACTCAATTCTTACCAAATAAATCCAAAATTTAATATTGGGCTGAATAAAAATCTCAACTGTAAATAGGAAAATTCTGTTTTTTTGGTTTACATTCTAAAGACTGAATGCAGAAATTTTTAAACCAGGATGTAAAACATTTGAACAACAGAGGCAACTGCCACTAAATTCTGAACAAGAACCCAGATAGAACTTTCATAATCCAATTAGTGCCTATAGGTAGTACACGACAAAAATAAACTTTCTAGATATTGCAGGTAAGATATCCCCCAAAATATTAGGAATTTTGAGATATTCTAAGAGAGCAAGTTGTAGGATTCTCTTTATTTTTGGTGTATATGACAATGCCTAAAACAAAGTTATGGTAGTAAAGTTATGACTAATTTATTACAGCTATGCCAATCTGCAATTTGTGAAGGATGGAAAGTGCACAATTGCTATTGTATTCGCTTGTTATTCACCTAGGATATGAGATGATGATGTAAATGAGGCTATGGAGAAGCTGTCTTGTGGCACTCATAACACACATAAGTTATATTGGGTCAAATGGGTAACTTGTGGACTAAGATATATTGGGTCAACTTGATAACTATTATCTGGGAAGTATTCATTTACATCATAATGTCATATACCTAGGTACATCAAATCAATATTAAGTATTTTAAAGTGAGATAGCACCCTGAAAAGAGGTTCTCTTTTTTGACATTGTTTGTATTTGATTGATTTGGGTGCACCTTAGAAAGTCTGATCTATAAATATGTGGGAGGTGTTGATTCCATGAGTAGTTGGCCATCCTTATTAAATTGTGAGGAGTGCGTCGAGAGACTCCGTGCTATTAAAGAAATTCACTTGCATATTGCTTATTGTGTATTGCCATAGAAATGCAAGCCCAACCTTTGTTCTTAAACATTGCTAGAATTCTTTTCCTAATGAAGCTTTGAGATCCTTAGAGGAAGCCACAATTTGGGAAGGGAAACTTTGAAACTTGACTTGATATTTCAATTGGATATCAAGTAAGCTTATTAACATAATCTGTATCTAGCTCTAACTTATGTAAAAGTGTACATAGAGTTAACCATTGGTATGTTTTTAGGGGTTGGAGGTTTCTAGCACCAATTTTATCAATTCAAGAGTGTTACTCTAAAGTCTAAAGTGTATTTTCCTCAATGTTACTTGAGATGAAATTGGCAAATGGGAGCAAGGAGTATTGTTAAGAACAAAGGAAAATTCATTGGTTAAATTAACCACTTACTTATGATGGAATGTAGAGCACCGACTAGATTCATCAAATAACTATAGTGCTCCCTGAGTACGCATCCCCTGCCCTATAAGCCTTGTTTCCTATAGGGGACATTTCAGGTATGCGGGGACACCTAGGAAACGTTCCCTCCTTGTCCACTTTTCATGGATTTTTTTGAAAACGTTTTGGAAACACTCTTTAATGTGCAAGGGACATTTGGGGACAACTAGTTGTCCCCGAGACGGCTAGGGGACATCTAGGCGGCTAGCCATCACTTATGGTCCAACACATTTTGACATAAGTTTTTTTTTAAACACTTTTTAAAAAAAATTTAAAAAAAGGGATGGGCAGGCCCAAAAGTACCCCCCCACCCCATTAAACACAAACTAAACCTAATTCACCTATCCAAACAACAAAAATGAAAACAACTCTCATTTAAACATTTGCAAACTTGTGTTGAAGAGCAGCAAGAGAAGAGCAGTAGTTGAAAGAGGAGAGA